>JAJOZX010000089.1:670000-712500 GCA_023014485.1 Bathynomus jamesi | reverse complement strand
CTAAGAGTCTGGCCGCTTGTGAGTGACTAGTAAGACTTAGTAAGGGGCTGCATCTCGCTGTCGCTCCTGGCGGAAAATCCGTGACGCTTGCGTCGCGAGTGTTTGTCAGTTGGTAGCTGCGACACGTTTGGGACGGTCCGGCCCTGGGGAGACCTTTGGTCGGTGCGGCAGCAGGAGAGGTGCAGTCTTCTGGAAGGAATGAACATCACTTGCAAAAAGGCGGATGCGTCTACGCGCGGGATGAATTCACCCCCCCCCCTTTTTTATATACTGGTCATAACGTTTTTGGATAGTTTTCATTGCTAGAACGCTTTATCTTATTCAGAGTATTCAGAAAAAACAAAAAAAAAAGAGAAAATATGGCAGGGCCAGCTAAATTGAAAGCAGAATGCTTTAAATGTAAAGTTAATCATTGGTGCGTAGACTTCCCAGAGGGTAGTATCAGCCTTCTGGAAGGAATGAACATCACTTGCAAAAAGGCGGATGCGTCTACGCGCGGGATGAATTCACCCCCCCCCCCTTTTTTATATACTGGTCATAACGTTTTTGGATAGTTTTCATTGCTAGAACGCTTTATCTTATTCAGAGTATTCAGAAAAAACAAAAAAAAAGAGAAAATATGGCAGGGCCAGCTAAATTGAAAGCAGAATGCTTTAAATGTAAAGTTAATCATTGGTGCGTAGACTTCCCAGAGGGTAGTATCAGCGATATCACATCCCTTAGTGTATGTTTGTTTTGTAAACTTAGAGACAACCACGAAAAGGAAGTTAAAGAGCTAAAGGAATTAGTAAAAAAGCTTGAAGCTAGGGTCGTAGCACTGGAAATCCAACCCAGTGGACAAGATCAAATTAAAAACACACCAGCAGATTCAAACTGTAAGATTAAGTATCTAGAACAAAGGGAGGGCTCAAAGAAGGGGCTGATAGAGAAGGGTGGGAAGGGATCGATAGAGAAGGGTGGGCAGGGGCCAATGAAGAAAAAGGGTGGGAAGGGGCTTGCTGATGGCCCAAAGAAACGAAGGATGTAGCTACCTGTCGGGGTGGGTCGGGTGGTGTAACTGCGTGTATGGGTGGCGACGGGTTTCGAAAGGTCTCGGGCAAGAAGGCTGCGAAGCCGAAGCCTGAGACCCCAGTTGCCCTGTCAAGACCTCTAACCGCTTTAGTCTCCTGTGCTCGAAGGAGGAAGACACCGTTTTGATTGGGGACTCGCAGATCAGGGGCCAGGAGAAGTACTTTGCTTCAGCAAACCGGGATGAGAGGAAGGTAAGGGTGCTTACCTGGGCGGGGAACGGCGCACTTAAGGAAGGAGGTAGAGAAGGTGCGCGTGGCTAGTCGGAGGACTGCGATCGTTGTCCACGCTGGTGGCAATGACCTGTTCCTCAAAGGCGGTGGGGTAGGTCTTACTGAAGGGATCATCACCGAGATCATGTCTCTTGCGGATGATCTAAAACTGAAGACAGACAGGGGAATGTTAATGGGTATTTTACCGCGAATGAATGTCAGTGACCACGCGCTCAGTAAGGTCATTGGCATCAACGAGAGGGCACAAGACTTGTGCGTTTCGCGCTGGGCGTGAAGTTTATTGACCCCTTCGATGCATTTTCGGGTAGGTGGGACCTTTACCAGAGGGATGGTGTCCACCTCAATAACAAGGGTAAAGGTGTGCTAGCGCGCTGCTCGACCGGCACTATACAGAATGGTGAGGTCGAGTCCTGGGAGAGATGATGGGCCCCCACCGGGGAGAGATGAGGATGAGCCGGTGGCGGACGTACCTTCACTGAAGGGTGCGTCGAAGTACAGATGGGTGACCCTCCTCCTACGTTGGAGGGGGCTCAGTCTCCTGCGGAAGTTGCCCCCTCGTTAGTGAGGGGCTCTTCAACTCCCGACAGCCTGGCTGTTCGGGAAACGGGTCGTGCTAGGGGGCGGTCAGAATAGGGAAGGCTCCCTCCGTGCAATGCTTTTTAATGCTAGGTCAATTAGGAACAAGTTTGCGAGCTACGGGCGCTCTTAGCATCAGAATACCAGGATATCGTTGCTATCACCGAGTCCTGGATTCATACTGATCGTAGGGACTACGTTGGGGAGTTCGAAATTCCCGGGTATAGAATGTTTCGCAAAGACCGCACCCGTGGGAGGGGGGTGGGGTACTAATATACGTCAGAGACACGTTGAGTCCGGTTGACTGCCAGTTCCGGTCGGAACGGGAGCTGCTTGGCGTCGATCTGAACGTGGGAGGGACGAACTATAGGTTAATCTTGGTGTACAGACCTCCGCATCTCCTCCTCGAGGAGGATACAGCCCTGTACACCGAACTCAGTAGCCTGCTAGGGGATAGGGTGTGTGTAGTTTTAGGAGACTTCAACTGTCGCGGCATAAAGTGGGAAAACAGGACTGCCGATGCTGAAGGGAGGAGGCTAGTTGACTTTGCTGATGAGAACTTCCTCACTCAGTGGGTCAACGAGCCTACACGAGGCGAAAGCGTTCTAGACTTAGTATTCACGACCGAAGACAACCTCGTCACTGGCCTCACCGTTGACGAATCGTTGGGCGGGAGTGATCACGGTCTTATTAGGTTCCGTGTGTGCGTCCCTCGGGTGAAGCGTAGTAACTCGAGAGGCAGTAAGCTCGATCTCCGGCGGGCGAACTTTGTTAGCCTCAGGGATAGCGTAGCAGAGATGGGGTTAGAGGTTGGCGGCGATGTTGAGGGAGTGTGGAGTGCATTCCGGGATGAGTTTATGGTGCTGCAGTCTGCTGCCATACCCTCAAAACCGGTCACCCCTGCTTCAACGCAGCCTAAGTGGTTCAATCGTGGCATCGCTTCGGCTATCCGAAATAGGAAAGTAGCGTATAGGAGGGCGAAGGCCAATCGTTCCCACGAGAACACTGAAGCGTATGTCCGCCTGTGTAGGGAAGTGAAGGCGAAGGTTAGGCTAGCGAAACGTAACGAAGAACTACGGGTGGCAAGCCTCTGCAAGGGGAACCCTAAGGAGTTCTTCAGTTATGTTAATAGTAGAAAGCCTTAGAAGCATGATAGGTCCTTTAAAGGACGGAAGCGGCGTTCTGCGGACCTCCGACGCGGACATCGCTAATGTGCTTAATGAGTACTTTGCGGGAGTGTTCACCAGGGAGGATACCCGCGTCATCCCCGAGCCAGCTGTGAGGCACGAAGGTGCTGGCCTGGATAGTGTTAGATGTACCGCGACAGTCGTTGCTCATAGAATAGACAAACTGAGCGCGTTTAAGGCTCCTGGGCCAGACCAGTTTCTCCCCAGTGTTTTGCGAGAAGTGCGCGACCAGGTGGCTCCCCACCTGGCTACAGTCTTCAACAAATCGTTGGATGGGGCCAGGTGCCTGGTGACTGGAGGGAGGCCAACGTGACCCCTATCTTTAAGAAAGGGGATCACGAAAGTCCAGGGAACTATCGTCCTATTAGTCTCACTTCAGTTGTAGGTAAATTATTAGAAAGGATAATAGCTGATAGAATCGTTGACCATTTGGATTCCTACAAGCTGCTTGGGGACTCCCAACATGGGTTTAGACGGCATAGGTCGTGTCTCACCAACTTGCTCGAGTTTTTCCACGTCATGTTGAGTGAGTACGATAAGAGTAGGGCGATTGATATACTTTATCTCGACTTTCAGAAAGCCTTTGATAAGGTACCTCACCGCCGGCTAATGGCGAAAGTGCGCGCGCTGGGTATCGGTGGGGAAATAGGTAGGTGGATTGAAAACTGGCTGAGGAATAGGCGGCAGAGGGTGGTAATTAAAGGGGCTAGTTCGGGTTGGGCCTCGGTCACTAGT
This sequence comes from Bathynomus jamesi, assembly GCA_023014485.1. Lineage (NCBI taxonomy): Eukaryota > Metazoa > Arthropoda > Malacostraca > Isopoda > Cirolanidae > Bathynomus > Bathynomus jamesi. The sequence goes on along the minus strand of JAJOZX010000089.1, from coordinate 708,701 downwards.
GGGGTTCCTCAGGGTTCCGTTTTGGGGCCACTGTTGTTTACCATTTACATAAATGATATCGACGGTGGCATCGTCAGTCGGATCGCCAAATTCGCTGATGACACCAAGCTTGGGGCCAATGTTGGGACGCCCGAAGCGATCGAGGAACTGCGTGCGGACCTAGGTAGGATAGGAGAGTGGTCCGAAAAATGGCAAATGCCGTTTAACTTGGGTAAATGCAAAGTGATGCACATTGGCTACGCCAATCCCAAGTCGGACTACTCGATGTTGGGCAGTAATATCGAGGTGACTGATTTAGAAAAGGACTTGGGTGTGCTAATTAGCAGCGACCTTAAGTTTACGAAACAGTGTGTAGAGGTGGAAAAGAAAGCCCAGAAACTATTGGGTTATATCAGGAGGCAATTTCAGTTTCGGAACAAGGAGATTGTGCTCTCACTGTACAATTCCCTTGTTCGGCCGTACCTGGAGTATGCTGTGCAGTTCTGGTCGCCCACCCTCAGGAAAGATATTGAGAGGCTGGAGCGAGTGCAGGCGAGGGCCACAAAGTTATCCCTTCCGTTAGGCATATGGGCTACAATCGACGGTTACGCGCCCTGAACTTGTTTTCGCTTGAAACTCGGAGGCTGCGCGGTCAACTGATCGAGGTTTTCAAGCTCTTACGAGGGTTCAACGATGTCGATTTTAGAAGTATGTTTAGTTTAAATGATAACCCAACTCGCAACAATGGTTGGAAGTTGGATTTGAAACGGTTTAGGACTAGTGTGTGTGGGAATTACGTTACGTATAAGATCTGTGACACATGGAACAGGTTACCTTCGGAAGTTGTGAACAGTTCCTCTGTGGATCAGTTCAAGAAAAGGTTAGACGAAATCTTGCACACTATTTGAGTGTGTAAAGACATTTAGGACCTCAGTCTGCGGAAATTTCTTTTCCTATAAAATAGTTATATCTGGAACCAACTTCCCTCAGAGGTTGTTTCCAGTCAAAGTGTAAATCTGTTTAAAAATAGGCTAGACAAAGTACTGAACACACTCATAGTTTAAGATTAAAACCTCAGAAAACTCTGCAGGAGTTCGCTTGCTCGGTCTCTGTGAGCAAGCTAAATATAGAGCTATTTATATATTCTCCACTTTCCTGTAAAATTTCCTTGGCTACTTTTCCAGGGTCAAGGTATTTTCTTCAACCTTTTTCCGTACCTGCCTCTGGCAGGGAGGGAGCGGAGGGTGGGGAGAGAGCCTTCTACTTTACTATCCAGTTTTCTACTACTGCTAGGATAGTTGAAAGAAAAATAAACTTTTACAAAATTTTCCCTGGCTCCCGTTGCCATTGGTACCTCCTCGGTATGGGCCGCAAGGCCTTTTGAGGTACTTCTTTTCCTTGTAACTCCTTGTAACCTCTCTCTCTCTCTCTCTCTCTCTCTCTCTCTCTCTCTTCTCTCTACTCTCTACTCTCTTCTCTCTCTCTACGCTCTCTCTCTCTCTCTCTCTCTCTCTCTCTCTCTCTCTCTCTCTCTCTCTCTTTCTCTCTCTCTCTCTTCTCTCTACTCGTTAGTGAGGGGCTCTTCAACTCCGACAGCCCTGGCTGTTCGGGAAACGGGTCGTGCTAGGGGGCGGTCAGAATAGGGAAGGCTCCCTCCGTGCAATGCTTTTTAATGCTAGGTCAATTAGGAACAAGTTTCGCGAGCTACGGGCGCTCTTAGCATCAGAATACCAGGATATCGTTGCTATCACCGAGTCCTGGATTCATACTGATCGTAGGGACTACGTTGGGGAGTTCGAAATTCCCGGGTATAGAATGTTTCGCAAAGACCGCACCCGTGGGGAGGGGGGTGGGTACTAATATACGTCAGAGACACGTTGAGTCCGGTTGACTGCCAGTTCCGGTCGGAACGGGAGCTGCTTGGCGTCGATCTGAACGTGGGAGGGACGAACTATAGGTTAATCTTGGTGTACAGACCTCCGCATCTCCTCCTCGAGGAGGATACAGCCCTGTACACCGAACTCAGTAGCCTGCTAGGGGATAGGGTGTGTGTAGTTTTAGGAGACTTCAACTGTCGCGGCATAAAGTGGGAAAACAGGACTGCCGATGCTGAAGGGAGGAGGCTAGTTGACTTTGCTGATGAGAACTTCCTCACTCAGTGGGTCAACGAGCCTACACGAGGCGAAAGCGTTCTGGACTTAGTATTCACGACCGAAGACAACCTCGTCACTGGCCTCACCGTTGACGAATCGTTGGGCGGGAGTGATCACGGTCTTATTAGGTTCCGTGTGTGCGTCCCTCGGGTGAAGCGTAGTAACTCGAGAGGCAGTAAGCTCGATCTCCGGCGGGCGAACTTTGTTAGCCTCAGGGATAGCGTAGCAGAGATGGGGTTAGAGGTGGCGGCGATGTTGAGGGAGTGTGGAGTGCATTCCGGGATGAGTTTATGGTGCTGCAGTCTGCTGCCATACCCTCAAAACCGGTCACCCCTGCTTCAACGCAGCCTAAGTGGTTCAATCGTGGCATCGCTTCGGCTATCCGAAATAGGAAAGTAGCGTATAGGAGGGCGAAGGCCAATCGTTCCCACGAGAACACTGAAGCGTATGTCCGCCTGTGTAGGGAAGTGAAGGCGAAGGTTAGGCTAGCGAAACGTAACGAAGAACTACGGGTGGCAAGCCTCTGCAAGGGAACCCTAAGGAGTTCTTCAGTTATGTTAATAGTAGAAAGCCCATTAGAAGCATGATAGGTCCTTTAAAGGACGGAAGCGGCGTTCTGCGGACCTCCGACGCGGACATCGCTAATGTGCTTAATGAGTACTTTGCGGGAGTGTTCACCAGGGAGGATACCCGCGTCATCCCCGAGCCAGCTGTGAGGCACGAAGGTGCTGGCCTGGATAGTGTTAGATGTACCGCGACAGTCGTTGCTCATAGAATAGACAAACTGAGCGCGTTTAAGGCTCCTGGGCCAGACCAGTTTCTCCCCAGTGTTTTGCGAGAAGTGCGCGACCAGGTGGCTCCCCACCTGGCTACAGTCTTCAACAAATCGTTGGTGATGGGCCAGGTGCCTGGTGACTGGAGGGAGGCCAACGTGACCCCTATCTTTAAGAAAGGGGATCACGAAAGTCCAGGGAACTATCGTCCTATTAGTCTCACTTCAGTTGTAGGTAAATTATTAGAAAGGATAATAGCTGATAGAATCGTTGACCATTTGGATTCCTACAAGCTGCTTGGGGACTCCCAACATGGGTTTAGACGGCATAGGTCGTGTCTCACCAACTTGCTCGAGTTTTTCCACGTCATGTTGAGTGAGTACGATAAGAGTAGGGCGATTGATATACTTTATCTCGACTTTCAGAAAGCCTTTGATAAGGTACCTCACCGCCGGCTAATGGCGAAAGTGCGCGCGCTGGGTATCGGTGGGGAAATAGGTAGGTGGATTGAAAACTGGCTGAGGAATAGGCGGCAGAGGGTGGTAATTAAAGGGGCTAGTTCGGGTTGGGCCTCGGTCACTAGTGGGGTTCCTCAGGGTTCCGTTTTGGGGCCACTGTTGTTTACCATTTACATAAATGATATCGACGGTGGCATCGTCAGTCGGATCGCCAAATTCGCTGATGACACCAAGCTTGGGGCCAATGTTGGGACGCCCGAAGCGATCGAGGAACTGCGTGCGGACCTAGGTAGGATAGGAGAGTGGTCCGAAAAATGGCAAATGCCGTTTAACTTGGGTAAATGCAAAGTGATGCACATTGGCTACGCCAATCCCAAGTCGGACTACTCGATGTTGGGCAGTAATATCGAGGTGACTGATTTAGAAAAGGACTTGGGTGTGCTAATTAGCAGCGACCTTAAGTTTACGAAACAGTGTGTAGAGGTGGAAAAGAAAGCCCAGAAACTACTGGGTTATATCAGGAGGCAATTTCCGTTTCGAAACAAGGAGATTGTGCTCTCACTGTACAATTCCCTTGTTCGGCCGTACCTGGAGTATGCTGTGCAGTTCTGGTCGCCCACCCTCAGGAAAGATATTGAAGAGCTGGGAGTCAGAGGCGAGGGCCACAAAGTTAATCCCTTCCGTTAGGCATATGGGCTACAATCGACGGTTACGCGCCCTGAACTTGTTTTCGCTTGAAACTCGGAGGCTGCGCGGTCAACTGATCGAGGTTTTCAAGCTCTTACGAGGGTTCAACGATGTCGATTTTAGAAGTATGTTTAGTTTAAATGATAACCCAACTCGCAACAATGGTTGGAAGTTGGATTTGAAACGTTTAGGACTAGTGTGTGTGGGAATTACTTTACGTATAAGATCTGTGACACATGGAACAGGTTACCTTCGAAGTTGTGAACAGTTCCTCTGTGGATCAGTTCAAGAAAAGGTTAGACGAAATCTTGCACACTATTTGAGTGTGTAAAGACATTTAGGACCTCAGTCTGCGGAAATTTCTTTTCCTATAAAATAGTTAATATCTGGAACCAACTTCCCTCAGAGGTTGTTTCCAGTCAAAGTGTAAATCTGTTTAAAAATAGGCTAGACAAAGTACTGAACACACTCATAGTTTAAGATTAAAACCTCAGAAAACTCTGCAGGTGTTCGCTTGCTCGGTGTCTCTGTGAGCAAGCTAAATATAGAGCTATTTATATATTCTCCACTTTCCTGTAAATTTCCTTGGCTACTTTTCCAGGGTCAAGGTATTTTCTTCAACCTTTTTCCGTACTGCCTCTGGCAGGGAGGGAGCGGAGGGTGGGGAGAGAGCCTTCTACTTTTCTATCCAGTTTTCTACTACTGCTAGGATAGTTGAAAGAAAATAAACTTTCACAAAATTTTCCCTTGCACCCGTTGCCATTGGTACCTCCTCGGTATGGGCCGCAAGGCCTTTTGAGGTGCTTCTTTTCCTTGTAACTCCTTGTAACTCTCTCTCTCTCTCTCTCTCTCTCCTCTCTACTACGCTCTCTCTCTCTCTCTCTCTCTCATCTCTCTCTCTCTCTCTCTCTCTCTCTCTCTCTCTCTCTCTCTTCTTGTAGGTAAATTATTAGAAAGGATAATAGCTGATAGAATCGTTGACCATTTGGATTCCTACAAGCTACTTGGGGACTCCCAACATGGGTTTAGACGGCATAGGTCGTGTCTCACCAACTTGCTCGAGTTTTTCCACGTCATGTTGAGTGAGTACGATAAGAGTAGGGCGATTGATATACTTTATCTCGACTTTCAGAAAGCCTTTGATAAGGTACCTCACCGCCGGCTAATGGCGAAAGTGCGCGCGCTGGGTATCGGTGGGGAAATAGGTAGGTGGATTGAAAACTGGCTGAGGAATAGGCGCAGAGGGTGGTAATTAAAGGGGCTAGTTCGGGTTGGGCCTCGGTCACTAGTGGGGTTCCTCAGGGTTCCGTTTTGGGGCCACTGTTGTTTACCATTTACATAAATGATATCGACGGTGGCATCGTCAGTCGGATCGCCAAATTCGTCTGATGACACCAAGCTTGGGGCCAATGTTGGGACGCCCGAAGCGATCGAGGAACTGCGTGCGGACCTAGGTAGGATAGGAGAGTGGTCCGAAAATGGCAAATGCCGTTTAACTTGGGTAAATGCAAAGTGATGCACATTGGCTACGCCAATCCCAAGTCGGACTACTCGATGTTGGGCAGTAATATCGAGGTGACTGATTTAGAAAAGGACTTGGGTGTGCTAATTAGCAGCGACCTTAAGTTTACGAAACAGTGTGTAGAGGTGGAAAAGAAAGCCCAGAAACTATTGGGTTATATCAGGAGGCAATTTCAGTTTCGGAACAAGGAGATTGTGCTCTCACTGTACAATTCCCTTGTTCGGCCGTACCTGGAGTATGCTGTGCAGTTCTGGTCGCCCACCCTCAGGAAAGATATTGAGAGGCTGGAGCGAGTGCAGGCGAGGGCCACAAAGTTAATCCCTTCCGTTAGGCATATGGGCTACAATCGACGGTTACGCGCCCTGAACTTGTTTTCGCTTGAAACTCGGAGGCTGCGCGGTCAACTGATCGAGGTTTTCAAGCTCTTACGAGGGTTCAACGATGTCGATTTTAGAAGTATGTTTAGTTTAAATGATAACCCAACTCGCAACAATGGTTGGAAGTTGGATTTGAAACGGTTAGGACTAGTGTGTGTGGGAATTACGTTACGTATAAGATCTGTGACACATGGAACAGGTTACCTTCGGAAGTTGTGAACAGTTCCTCTGTGGATCAGTTCAAGAAAGGTTAGACGAAATCTTGCACACTATTTGAGTGTGTAAAGACATTTAGGACCTCAGTCTGCGGAAATTTCTTTTCCTGTAAAATAGTTGATATCTGGAACCAACTTCCCTCAGAGGATGTTTCCAGTCAAAGTGTAAATCTGTTTTAAAATAGGCTAGACAAAGTACAGAACACACTCATAGTTTAAGATTAAAACCTCAGAAAACTCTGCAGGAGTTCGCTTGCTCGGTGTCTCTGTGAGCAAGCTAAATATAGAGCTATTTATATATTCTCCACTTTCCTGTAAAATTTTCTTGGCTACTTTTCCAGGGTCAAGGTATTTTCTTCAACCTTTTTCCGTACCTGCCTCTGGCAGGGAGGGAGCGGAGGGTGGGGAGAGAGCCTTCTACTTTTCTATCCAGTTTTCTACTACTGCTAGCATAGTTGAAAGACAAAATTTTCCCTGGACCCGTTGCTATTGGTACCTCCTCGGTATGGGCCGCAAGGCCTTTTGAGGTACTTCTTTTCCTTGTAACTCCTTGTAACTCTCTCTCTCTCTCTCTCTCTCTCTACTCTCTTCTCTCTCTCTCCTCTCTCTCTACGCTCTCTCTCTACTCTCTTCTCTCTCTCTCCTCTCTCTCTACGCTCTCTCTCTACTCTCTTCTCTCTCTCTCCTCTCTCTCTACGCTCTCTCTCTACTCTCTTCTCTCTCTCTACTCTCTCTCTACGCTCTCTCTCTACTCTCTTCTCTCTCTCTCTCCTCTCTTCTCTAGGAACTGCGTGCGGACCTAGGTAGGATAGGAGAGTGGTCCGAAAAATGGCAAATGCCGTTTAACTTGGGTAAATGCAAAGTGATGCACATTGGCTACGCCAATCCCAAGTCGGACTACTCGATGTTGGGCAGTAATATCGAGGTGACTGATTTAGAAAAGGACTTGGGTGTGCTAATTAGCAGCGACCTTAAGTTTACGAAACAGTGTGTAGAGATGGAAAAGAAAGCCCAGAAACTATTGGGTTATATCAGGAGGCAATTTCAGTTTCGGAACAAGGAGATTGTGCTCTCACTGTACAATTCCCTTGTTCGGCCGTACCTGGAGTATGCTGTGCAGTTCTGGTCGCCCACCCTCAGGAAAGATATTGAGAGGCTGGAGCGAGTGCAGGCGAGGGCCACAAAGTTATCCCTTCCGTTAGGCATATGGGCTACAATCGACGGTTACGCGCCCTGAACTTGTTTTCGCTTGAAACTCGGAGGCTGCGCGGTCAACTGATCGAGGTTTTCAAGCTCTTACGAGGGTTCAACGATGTCGATTTTAGAAGTATGTTTAGTTTAAATGATAACCCAACTCGCAACAATGGTTGGAAGTTGGATTTGAAACGGTTTAGGACTAGTGTGTGTGGGAATTACGTTACGTATAAGATCTGTGACACATGGAACAGGTTACCTTCGGAAGTTGTGAACAGTTCCTCTGTGGATCAGTTCAAGAAAAGGTTAGACGAAATCTTGCACACTATTTGAGTGTGTAAAGACATTTAGGACCTCAGTCTGCGGAAATTTCTTTTCCTGTAAAATAGTTGATATCTGGAACCAACTTCCCTCAGAGGATGTTTCCAGTCAAAGTGTAAATCTGTTTAAAAATAGGCTAGACAAAGTACAGAACACACTCATAGTTTAAGATTAAAACCTCAGAAAACTCTGCAGGAGTTCGCTTGCTCGGTGTCTCTGTGAGCAAGCTAAATATAGAGCTATTTATATATTCTCCACTTTCCTGTAAAATTTCCTTGGCTACTTTTCCAGGGTCAAGGTATTTTCTTCAACCTTTTTCCGTACCTGCCTCTGGCAGGGAGGGAGCGGAGGGTGGGGAGAGAGCCTTCTACTTTTCTATCCAGTTTTCTACTACTGCTAGCATAGTTGAAAGACAAAATTTTCCCTGGCACCCGTTGCCATTGGTACCTCCTCGGTATGGGCCGCAAGGCCTTTTGAGGTACTTCTTTTCCTTGTAACTCCTTGTAACTCTCTCTCTCTCTCTCTCCTCTCTCTCTCTCTCTTCTCTCTCTCTCTCCTCTCTCTCTCTCTCTCTCTTCCTCTCTCTCTCTCTTCTTCATCGGAGGCGGACGTGCTGTGTGGTCTCTCCAGTATCTTTTTTAATAGTGACTAAGTTTGATTGTATATTTGTTAGATAAGTATAATATTTATTTACTTTATTATTGAGATTAGGGCAAGCACTATTGCTTAATAATTAGACAATTTATTATAATTATACTTAATTACTCCTTTTCCGGTTAACGAACATAATTCCATATTGTTTAATTCTGTTTTTTTTCGGCTGAATTTCTCTGGGAAAGTTAAAATGAAATAAGTTTGCATTGTTTTAGACGGTAGTTACAGATTGCATTTTCAGACGAGTTACATAGTAAGATTTGTATGTTCGAGTCTATTTCCGTTTCCGGTCTTACACGTGCTCTCGCAGGTCCATTTCCGGTCTGTAACACGTGCTCTCGCAGGTCCATCTCCCGCATTCACTACTTCTCTCCCACGATCCGTTGTATAAATTAAAATAACATATTATATTATTTAAAGTAACATCATTCTGCATTGTTATAAACGGCTCCCTACACATCCCATTCAGTTCCGTATTCAATTCCATTTCCGGTCTGAAACACGTGCCACTCGTCTGCGCGTGTTTATTTCGTATTTCGGCATTCACCAATCCTCCCTCACTAACCAATATACTAATTATTTCGTATTTCGGCATTCACCAATCCTCCCTCACTAACCAATATACTAATTAAAATAGCATTTATTATTATTTAAATTAATATCAGACTGCATTGTTACTAACGGCAACCCACAGGTTCCATTCAATTCTGTATTCAACTCAGTTTCCGGTCTGTAACACGTGTTTACTTCGAACTCACCATTACCCCTCTCACCATTCGTTATATAATTAAAGTAGCATATTGTATTATTTAAAAGTAACGTATCGTATTAATTAAAAGGAACATATTGTATTATTTAAATTAACGTAAAAAAAAAAAAAAAAAAAAATAAAAATAAAAATATGACAGGGCCAGCTAAATTGAAAGCAGAATGCTTTAAATGTAAAGTTAATCATTGGTGCGTTGACTTCCCCGAAGGTAGTATCAGCGATATCACATCCCTTAGTATATGTTTGTTTTGTAAACTTAGAGACAACCACGAAAAGGAAGTGAAAGAGCTAAAGGAATTAGTAAAAAAGCTTGAAGCTAGGCTCGTAGCACTGGAAATCCATCCCAGTAGACAAGATCAAACTAAAAACAAACAAGCAGATTTAAATTGTAAAATTAAGCATCTAGAGCAAAGCGTGGCACGCTTGGAAAACACGGTGACCATTCCGGAAAATGGAACGGAGGACCAAGAATTCAAATTGGTCAAAAATAAAAGACCCTCCAAACCAAAACCAAAACATAAGGATTTGGAACCCATTACCATCAAAAATAAGTTTCACTTACTTGCTGATGAGGAGGATGAATCCTTTTTAATTGGGGATTCTATGGTAAGGAATCAAGGGGACTTTTTCGGAGCAAGACGGGCGACCAAGAGAAAGCTCCGATGTTTTCCGGGTGCCACAAGCCAGATAATTAATAGGGAATTAGGCAAAATTAATATCAAAAATAAGAGTTGCCCTATCATTGTCCATGTTGGTGGCAATGACGTTTTTATGGGAGGGACAGGAGGGCAGACAGAGCCCATTATTAAAGAATTTAAGAACCTAACTGACAAGGTTAGGGATAGGACAGACATGGGTATGGTCGTAGGAATTCTCCCTCGAATGCGTGCTAGTGACTATACTCTAAGTAAAGCCATTAGCATAAATAAAAGAGTTAAACGCATGTGTGATGAAAAAGGCCTAAAGTTTGTCGATTTTTGGCCTACATTCCACGGAAATGGGGAATACTTTGGTTCGGACGGGATACATTTTAACCAGAAGGGGAAAAAGAAGTATGGTGATTTACTGAACATTAATTTGTATAATCTTTTTAAACTAAGACCCCCCAAACCAGCAATTGATCCTGCTCCCCAAACGGTTAAACCTACTCCCCCAGCAGTTAGCCCCCTCCCCCAGCAGTTAGTCCCCCTCCCCCAGCAGTTAGTCCCCCCCCCCAGCAGTTAGTCCCCCTCCCCCAGCAGTTAGTCCCCCTCCCCCAGCAGTTAGTCCCCCTCCCCCAGCAGTAGTCCCCCTCCCCCAGCAGCTAGTCCCCCTCCCCCAGCAGCTAGTCCCCCTCCCCCAGCAGCTAGTCCCCCTCCCCCAGCAGCTAGTCCCCCTCCCCCAGCAGCTAGTCCCCCTCCCCCAGCAGTCCCCCTCCCCCAGCAGCTAGTCCCCCTCCCCCAGCAGGTAGTCCCCCTCCAACAGCAATAGTGAGGGGCTCTTCGACTCCCGACAGCCCTGGCTGTTCGGGAAACGGGTCGTGCTAGGGGGCGGTCAGAATAGGGAAGGCTCCCTCCGTGCAATGCTTTTTAATGCTAGGTCAATTAGGAACAAGTTTCGCGAGCTACGGGCGCTCTTAGCATCAGAATACCAGGATATCGTTGCTATCACCGAGTCCTGGATTCATATGATCGTAGGGACTACGTTGGGGAGTTCGAAATTCCCGGGTATAGAATGTTTCGCAAAGACCGCACCCGTGGGGAGGGGGGTGGGGTACTAATATACGTGAGGGACACGTTGAGTCCGGTTGACTGCCAGTTCCGGTCGGAACGGGAGCTGCTTGGCGTCGATCTGAACGTGGGAGGGACGAACTATAGGTTAATCTTGGTGTACAGACCTCCGCATCTCCTCCTCGAGGAGGATACAGCCCTGTACACCGAACTCAGTAGCCTGCTAGGGGATAGGGTGTGTGTAGTTTTAGGAGACTTCAACTGTCGCGGCATAAAGTGGGAAAACAGGACTGCCGATGCTGAAGGGAGGAGGCTAGTTGACTTTGCTGATGAGAACTTCCTCACTCAGTGGGTCAACGAGCCTACACGAGGCGAAAGCGTTCTGGACTTAGTGTTCACGACCGAAGACAACCTCGTCACTGGCCTCACCGTTGACGAATCGTTGGGCGGGAGTGATCACAGTCTTATTAGGTTCCGTGTGTGCGTCCCTCGGGTGAAGCGTAGTAACTCGAGAGGCAGTAAGCTCGATCTCCGGCGGGCGAACTTTGTTAGCCTCAGGGATAGCGTAGAGAGATGGGGTTAGAGGTTGGCGGCGATGTTGAGGGAGTGTGGAGTGCATTCCGGGATGAGTTTATGGTGCTGCAGTCTGCTGCCATACCCTCAAAACCGGTCACCCCTGCTTCAACGCAGCCTAAGTGGTTCAATCGTGGCATCGCTTCGGCTATCCGAAATAGGAAAGTAGCGTATAGGAGGGCGAAGGCCAATCGTTCCCACGAGAACACTGAAGCGTATGTCCGCCTGTGTAGGGAAGTGAAGGCGAAGGTTAGGCTAGCGAAACGTAACGAAGAACTACGGGTGGCAAGCCTCTGCAAGAGGAACCCTAAGGAGTTCTTCAGTTATGTTAATAGTAGAAAGCCCATTAGAAGCATGATAGGTCCTTTAAAGGACGGAAGCGGCGTTCTGCGGACCTCCGACGCGGACATCGCTAATGTGCTTAATGAGTACTTTGCGGGAGTGTTCACCAGGGAGGATACCCGCGTCATCCCCGAGCCAGCTGTGAGGCACGAAGGTGCTGGCCTGGATAGTGTTAGATGTACCGCGACAGTCGTTGCTCATAGAATAGACAAACTGAGCGCGTTTAAGGCTCCTGGGCCAGACCAGTTTCTCCCCAGTGTTTTGCGAGAAGTGCGCGACCAGGTGGCTCCCCACCTGGCTACAGTCTTCAACAAATCGTTGGAGATGGGCCAGGTGCCTGGTGACTGGAGGGAGGCCAACGTGACCCCTATCTTTAAGAAAGGGGATCACGAAAGTCCAGGGAACTATCGTCCTATTAGTCTCACTTCAGTTGTAGGTAAATTATTAGAAAGGATAATAGCTGATAGAATCGTTGACCATTTGGATTCCTACAAGCTGCTTGGGGACTCCCAACATGGGTTTAGACGGCATAGGTCGTGTCTCACCAACTTGCTCGAGTTTTTCCACGTCATGTTGAGTGAGTACGATAAGAGTAGGGCGATTGATATACTTTATCTCGACTTTCAGAAAGCCTTTGATAAGGTACCTCACCGCCGGCTAATGGCGAAAGTGCGCGCGCTGGGTATCGGTGGGGAAATAGGTAGGTGGATTGAAAACTGGCTGAGGAATAGGCGGCAGAGGGTGGTAATTAAAGGGGCTAGTTCGGGTTGGGCCTCGGTCACTAGTGGGGTTCCTCAGGGTTCCGTTTTGGGGCCACTGTTGTTTACCATTTACATAAATGATATCGACGGTGGCATCGTCAGTCGGATCGCCAAATTCGCTGATGACACCAAGCTTGGGGCCAATGTTGGGACGCCCGAAGCGATCGAGGAACTGCGTGCGGACCTAGGTAGGATAGGAGAGTGGTCCGAAAAATGGCAAATGCCGTTTAACTTGGGTAAATGCAAAGTGATGCACATTGGCTACGCCAATCCCAAGTCGGACTACTCGATGTTGGGCAGTAATATCGAGGTGACTGATTTAGAAAAGGACTTGGGTGTGCTAATTAGCAGCGACCTTAAGTTTACGAAACAGTGTGTAGAGGTGGAAAAGAAAGCCCAGAAACTATTGGGTTATATCAGGAGGCAATTTCAGTTTCGGAACAAGGAGATTGTGCTCTCACTGTACAATTCCCTTGTTCGGCCGTACCTGGAGTATGCTGTGCAGTTCTGGTCGCCCACCCTCAGGAAAGATATTGAGAGGCTGGAGCGAGTGCAGGCGAGGGCCACAAAGTTGATCCCTTCCGTTAGGCATATGGGCTACAATCGACGGTTACGCGCCCTGAACTTGTTTTCGCTTGAAACTCGGAGGCTGCGCGGTCAACTGATCGAGGTTTTCAAGCTCTTACGAGGGTTCAACGATGTCGATTTTAGAAGTATGTTTAGTTTAAATGATAACCCAACTCGCAACAATGGTTGGAAGTTGGATTTGAAACGGTTTAGGACTAGTGTGTGTGGGAATTACGTTACGTATAAGATCTGTGACACATGGAACAGGTTACCTTCGGAAGTTGTGAACAGTTCCTCTGTGGATCAGTTCAAGAAAAGGTTAGACGAAATCTTGCACACTATTTGAGTGTGTAAAGACATTTAGGACCTCAGTCTGCGGAAATTTCTTTTCCTGTAAAATAGTTGATATCTGGAACCAACTTCCCTCAGAGGATGTTTCCAGTCAAAGTGTAAATCTGTTTAAAAATAGGCTAGACAAAGTACAGAACACACTCATAGTTTAAGATTAAAACCTCAGAAAACTCTGCAGGAGTTCGCTTGCTCGGTGTCTCTGTGAGCAAGCTAAATATAGAGCTATTTATATATTCTCCACTTTCCTGTAAAATTTCCTTGGCTACTTTTCCAGGGTCAAGGTATTTCTTCAACCTTTTTCCGTACCTGCCTCTGGCAGGGAGGGAGCGGAGGGTGGGGAGAGAGCCTTCTACTTTTCTATCCAGTTTTCTACTACTGCTAGCATAGTTTGAAAGACAAAATTTTCCCTGGCACCCGTTGCCATTGGTACCTCCTCGGTATGGGCCGCAAGGCCTTTTGAGGTACTTCTTTTCCTTGTAACTCCTTGTAACTCTCTCTCTATCTCTTCTCTCTCTCTACGCTCTCTCTCTACTCTCTTCTCTCTCTCTCTCCTCTCTTCTCTCTCTCTACGCTCTCTCTCTCTACGCTCTCTCTCTACTCTCTTCTCTCTCTCTACGCTCTCTCTCTACTCTCTTCTCTCTCTCTACTCTCTATCTACGCTCTCTCTACTCTCTCTACTACGCTCTCTCTACTCTCTCTACTCCGCAGGGGGTATAAAGGTTATGCACGTTCCTTCTGCGTGTTGTAAACTTTATACTTGGGGTGTGACAGCCCTCCGGTCCCGAGTCGTGGGATTCTAGAGAAATTGGCTGCCAATTCCTTTAGGTTCTCTCTCTTTCGGGAGGGCGGGTGAAGTCTGTTGTACAAACCTGTCCCGTGGGTTACTAGGACCCCTTCCCATCCCACTCTGTCCTTTTAGCTTAGGTTAGGGATGTTCTCCTCTGACTGCAAAAAAAAAGAAAAACTTTTAGTATTGTCTTTTTCTCTACTGTTACGATTAGGACGCTACTGCTATCTCATGCGTGGGAAGAGAGGCTTGGAACCTCTATCAATAACACCATTTAACTTCAGTTGTAGGTAAATATTTAGAGGGGATAATAGCGAGTAGGATTGTTGACCATTTGGATTCCTACAAGCTACTTGGGGACTCCAACATGGGTTTAGACGGCATAGGTCGTGTCTCACCATCATGCTCGAGTTTTTCTACGTCATGTTGAGTGAGTATGATAAGAGTAGGGCGATTGATTAGAAGGCCTTTGATAAGGTACCTCACCGCCGGCTAATGGCCGAAGTGCGCGCGCTGGGTATTGGTGGGGAAGTAGGTAGGTGGATTGGAAACTGGCGAAAAATGCCACAAAGTTAATCCCTTTCGTTAGGCATATGGGCTACAATCGACGCTTACGTGACGCGGGTTCAAAGATGTCGATTTTAGAAGCATGTTTAGTTCAAATGATAACCCAACTCGCAACAATGGTTAGAAGTTGGATTTGAAACGATTTAGGACTAGTATATGTGGGAATTACTTTAACACATTGATAGTTTAAGATTAAAACATAAGAAAACTCTGCAGGAGTTCGCTTGCACGGTGTCTCTGTGAGCAAGGTAAATATAGAGCTATTTATATATTCTCCACTTTCCTGTAAAATTTCCTTGGCTACTTTTCCAGGGTCAAGGTATTTTCTTCAACCTTTTTCCGTACCTGCCTCTGGCAGGGAGGGAGCGGAGGGTGGGGAGAGAGCCTTCTACTTTTCTATCCAGTTTTCTACTACTGCTAGGATAGTTGAAAGAAAAATAAACTTTTAATAACAGGAACAGTTCCTCGGTGGATCAGTTCAAGAAAAGGTTAGGCCAAATCTTGCACACTATTTGAGTGTGTAGAAAATTTTCCCTGGCACCCGTTGCCATTGGTACCTCCTCGGTATGGGCCGCAAGGCCTTTTGAGGTACTTATTTTCCTTGTAACTCCTTGTAACTCTCTACTCTCTCTCTCTACTCTCTCTCTACGCTCTCTCTCTACTCTCTTCTCTCTCTTCCCTTGTTCGGCCGCACCTGGAGTATGCTGTGCAGTTCTGGTCGCCCACCCTCAGGAAAGATATTGAGAGGCTGGAGCGAGTGCAGGCGAGGGCCACAAAGTTAATCCCTTCCGTTAGGCATATGGGCTACAATCGACGGTTACGCGCCCTGAACTTGTTTTCGCTTGAAACTCGGAGGCTGCGCGGTCAACTGATCGAGGTTTTCAAGCTCTTACGCGGGTTCAACGATGTCGATTTTAGAAGTATGTTTAGTTTAAATGATAACCCAACTCGCAACAATGGTTGGAAGTTGGATTTGAAACGGTTTAGGACTAGTGTGTGTGGGAATTACTTTACGTATAAGATCTGTGACACATGGAACAGGTTACCTTCGGAAGTTGTGAACAGTTCCTCTGTGGATCAGTTCAAGAAAAGGGTAGACGAAATCTTGCACACTATTTGAGTGTGTAAAGACATTTAGGACCTCAGTCTGCGGAAATTTCTTTTCCTATAAAATAGTTAATATCTGGAACCAACTTCCCTCAGAGGTTGTTTCCAGTCAAAGTGTAAATGTGTTTAAAAATAGGCTAGACAAAGTACTGAATACTCTCATGTGAGCAAATTAAATATAGAGCTATTTATATATTCTCCACTTTCCTGTAAAATTTCCTTGGCTACTTTTCCAGGGTCAAGGTATTTTCTTCAACCTTTTTCCGTACCTGCCTCTGGCAGGGAGGGAGCGGAGGGTGGGGAGAGAGCCTTCTACTTTTCTATCCAGTTTTCTACTACTGCTAGGATAGTTGAAAGAAAAATAAACTTTTCCCTGGCACCCGTTGCCATTGGTACCTCCTCGGTGTGGGCCGCAAGGCCTTTTGAGGTACTTCTTTTCCTTGTAACTCCTTGTAACTCCCTCCCCCAGCAGTTAGTCCCCCTCCAACAGCAGTTAGTCCTCCTCCAACAGCAGTTAGTCCCCCCCCAACAGTAGTTAGTCCCCCTCCCCCAGTAGTTAGTTCAACTACGTCGGGAAACGACTCAGGCCAGTTAGGAAAAATCACAACTTAAAATCACTCAAAACTGTGCTATTCAATGCTAGGTCAATTAGAAACAAACTAATGGAATTTATAGCGCTTGTCAAAACTGAGAACTTTGATATCATCGGAATAACGGAATCCTGGATTCATTCTGAATCAAGGGATTTTGTAGGAGAATTTGAAATGGTAGGTCACAAAATGTTTCACAAAGATAGGAACGGAAGGGAAGGCGGCGGTGTACTTTTGTATGCTCGGGACTCCCTGCACCCGGTAAACAGTAATATCGTATCTGCTCATGAAATGTTGGGAATTGATCTAAACCTAAATAATAAAGTAGTGCAGCTACTTCTAGTATATAGACCACCTCACTACCCCGTTGATAAGGATATAAACTTGTATAACAAATTAAGCAGAATAGTGAATAATAAGATCAGTGTGATTTTTGGTGATTTTAATTGTGGTAATGTAAATTGGGAAAACAAAACAGCTGATGCTGAGGGCTCAAGACTGTTGGAATTTGCCGATGATAACTTATTAAGTCAATGGGTTGACGGACCTACTAGGGGTAATAATAAACTAGACCTCATATTCAGGAACGAAGATGACCTAGTCTCTAACCTGACTATTGGCGAAAATTTAAGTAACAGTGATCATAATTTGATTAGGTTTGACCTCAGGGTTCCAGTTAATACACGCGAAAAGACTCGTGAAAGACTGGATTTCTCAAGAGCAAATTTTGAAAGCTTCCGTAGTAGTTTGACATCCTCACTTATTAGAACTTCAAGTGTGTCTAATGTCACCTGGAGCTCATATAGGGATCAATTTAGAATATTACAGAACACTTTTATACCCACTAAAATGGTTTCCTTGTCAACAAAGTCACCGAAATGGTTTAACAACGAAATTAGGAGGGCTATTACGGGAAGAAATAGAGCCTACAAACTACTTAAGTCGCATTTCAACCAGACTAATTCAGAAAACTATATAAACCTACGTAGGAGGGTTAAGTCCTTAATTAGATCAGCCAAACGTGATGAAGAAGCTAGAGTTGCCTCACTCTGTAAAGTTAACCCTAAAGAATTTTTTGCCCATTTTAATAGCAGAAAGCCAATTAAAAATTCTGTAGGCCCCTTAAAAGATAGAAATGGCGTACTGAAATTCGGTGATAAAGATATAGCTAATATGTTAAACGAGTTCTTCGTTACAGTCTTCACGGAGGAAGACACAATAGAAGTGCCAAGTCTTCGGATTACATATGACGGTGACCAGCCCGTAGAGACCATAAGTTTTACGAGAAATGAGGTACATCAATTAATTGATAAGATGAACAAATACAAATCACCTGGCCCCGACTTTTTTCTTCCAAGGGTATTAAAAGAGGTTAGCCACAATGTTGTTGACGACTTAGTAACCATATTCAAACAATCAATCGAGTTAGGGAAAGTTCCAACCGACTGGAAGTTAGCAAATGTAACACCAATCTTTAAAAAGGGTGATAGGGAAAATCCTTGTAATTATCGCCCGATCAGTCTAACATCAGTTGTCGGCAAACTGTTGGAATCCATCATTACAAAACGTATTGTGTATCACCTTGAATCTAACAATCTAATTTTTTATTCTCAACATGGATTTAGGCGACATAGATCCTGTCTGACAAACCTGTTAGAGTTTTTCCATAATATGCATACACTGTACGATGCAAGTAGGGCAATAGATATAGTGTATCTCGACTTTCAAAAAGCCTTTGACAAAGTCCCTCACGCTAGATTGATAGCTAAAGTCAAAGGACTAGGAATCACCGGGCTCGTTTCCAACTGGATTGAGGATTGGTTAAAAGATAGAAAGCAGAGAGTGGTAATAAATGGAGTGGCTTCGGAGTGGGCGCCCGTCATTACTGGTGTCCCACAGGGTTCCATTCTGGGTCCTTTACTTTTTATCATCTATATTAACGATATAGACGTCGGGCTTCTAAGTGCAATCTCCAAATTTGCAGACGATACGAAATTAGGAAGTAGTGTAGGTACTGAGGAGGGCGTAAGAACGCTTCAGAACGATCTTGACAGGTTGGGCGAATGGTCTGCTACTTGGCAGATGCCATTCAACTTGGACAAATGTAAGGTAATGCACATAGGTTATAAAAACCCGAAGACCGATTACTCTCTCTTGGGAGGGAACTTGACTGAGACCGATCTAGAGAAAGACTTGGGAGTCTATATCACCAACGATCTGAAACCGTCGAAGCACTGTGCAGAAGTCGAAAAGAGGGCCTTAAAATTATTAGGTTATATTAAAAGACAGTTCCAGTTTCGGAACAAGGAGACTGTAATGTCTCTTTATAATTCTCTAGTCAGACCTCAACTGGAATACTGTGCGCAGTTTTGGTCTCCATCCCTCAGGAAGGACATAGAAAGGTTAGAAAGAGTGCGTCTAGGAGAATTTGTCTAAAACAATTCGTCTAAAATACAATTTGTCTAAATCAATTTGTCTAACACAATTTGTCTAAAATAGTTTGTCTAATAACAATTTGTCTAAAATACAATTTGTCTAAACAAACAATTTAATATAATATGGCATACAAATTGTTGCCTGATGTACAATGCTATTTATTACTTGCCACGCCCCATCTTAAAAGGTTACCTCTTGTGCGGAATCGTACATCGAAATAGTTTGTCTAAAATAGTTTGTCTAAAAATAATTTGTCTAAAATACAATTTGACTAATAACTGAAGATAACTAGAAATGCATTTGTCTGCTTGATAAATTTGGAGTGAGGATGAAAAGATTGAAAATGGGTTGATTTTATTTCATAATATACCTAACCTAACCTAACCTAACCTAACCTAACCTAACCTAACCGGGTTATGGGTTCCGGGATAACTGATTTCGATGTACTATTCCGCACAAGAGGTAACCTTTTAAGATGGGGCGTGGCAAGTAATAAATAGCATTGTACATCAGGCAACAATTTGTATGCCACATTATATTAAATTGTTTGTTTAGACAAATTGTATTTTAGACAAATTATTTTTAGATAAATTGTATTTTAGACAAATTGTTATTAGACAAATTTATTTTAGACAAATTGTTTTAGACAAATTGATTTAGACAAATTGATTTAGACAAATTGATTTAGACAAATTGTATTTTAGACGAATTGTTTTAGACAAACTCGCCTGATTCGAGAAAGAGTACAAGCAAGGGCTACAAAATTGATCCCTTCAATGAGAATGCAAAGCTACCAACGGAGATTGGAGCGCCTAAATCTGTTTAGCTTAGAGACGAGGAGGTTGCGGGGTCAGCTTATTCAAGTCTTCAAGATGCTCAAAGGAATAGACAGGGTAGATTACAGAAACTTATTCTCGCTTAATGCCAATCCGACAAGAAATAATGGGTTTAAACTGGAACTAAAGACATTTAGGACCTCTGTCTGCGGAAATTTCTTTTCCTATAAAATAGTTAATATCTGGAACCAACTTCCCTCAGAGGTTGTTTCCAGTCAAAGTGTAAATGTGTTTAAAAATAGGCTAGACAAAGTACTGAATACTCTCATAGTTTAAGATTAAAACATAACAAAACTCTGCAGGAGTTCGCTTGCACGGTGTCTCTGTGAGCAAGCTAAATATAGAGCTATTTATATATTCTCCACTTTCCTGTAAAATTTCCTTGGCTACTTTTCCAGGGTCAAGGTATTTTCTTCAACCTTTTTCCGTACCTGCCTCTGGCAGGGAGGGAGCGGAGGGTGGGGAGAGAGCCTTCTACTTTTCTATCCAGTTTTCTACTACTGCTAGGATAGTTGAAAGAAAAATAAACTTTTAATAACAGGAACCTCCCAGAGTGGACCGAAAGGTCTTTGTGGCTTCCTCTTGTCCTTGTAACTCCTTGTAACTCTACTCTCTTCTCTCTCTACGCTCTCTCTTCTCTCTACTCTCTTCTCTCTCTACTCTCTTCTCTCTCTACTCTCTCTCTCTACTCTCTCCTCTCTCTCTACTCTACGCTCTCTCTACTGTCTCTCTACTCTCTCCTCTCTCTACTCTCTCCTGGCACCCTTTGCCATTGGTACCTCCTCGGTATGGGCCGCAAGGCCTTTTGAGGTACTTCTTTTCCTTGTAACTCTACGCTCTCTCTCTCTCTACGCTCTCTATCTCTACTCTCTCTCTACTCTCTTTCTCTACGCTCTCTACTCTCTCTCTACGCTCTCTCTCTCTACTCTCTACTCTCTCTCTACGCTCTCTCTCTCTCTCTCTCTCTCTCTCTCTCTCTCTCTCTCTCTCTCTCTCGTGTTAGGGGGCGGTCAGAATAGGGGAGGCTCCCTCCGTGCAATGCTTTTTAATGCTAGGTCGATCAGGAAGAAGTTTGGCGAGCTACGGGCGCTCTTAGCATTAGAATACCAGGATATCGTTGCTATCACCGAGTCCTGGATTCATACTGATCGTAGGGACTACGTTGGGGAGTTCGAAATTCCCGGGTATAGAATGTTTCGCAAAGACCGCACCCGTGGGGAGGGGGGAGGGGTACTAATTTACGTCAGAGACACGTTGAGTCCGGTTGACTGCCAGTTCCGGTCGGAACGGGAGCTGCTTGGCGTCGATCTGAACGTGGGAGGGACGAACTATAGGATAATTTTCGTGTACAGACCTCCGCATCTCCTCCTCGAGGAGGATACAGCCCTGTACACCGAACTCAGTAGCCTGCTAGGGGATAGGGTGTGTGAAGTTTTAGGAGACTTCAACTGTCGCGGCATAAAGTGGGAAAACAGGACTGCCGATGCTGAAGGGAGGAGGCTAGTTGACTTTGCTGATGAGAACTTCCTCACTCAGTGGGTCAACGAGCCTACACGAGGCGAAAGCGTTCTAGACTTAGTATTCACGACCGAAGACAACCTCGTCACTGGCCTCACCGTTGACGAATCATTGGGCGGGAGTGATCACGGTCTTATTAGGTTCCATGTGTGCGTCCCTCGGGTGAAGCGTAGTAACTCGAGAGGCAGTAAGCTCGATCTCCGGCGGGCGAACTTTGTTAGCCTCAGGGATAGCGTAGGAGAGATGGGGTTAGAGGTTGGCGGCGATGTTGAGGGAGTGTGGAGTGCATTCCGGGACGAGTTTATGGTGCTGCAGTCTGCTGCCATACCCTCAAAACCGGTCACCCCTGCTTCAACGCAGCCTAAGTGGTTCAATCGTGACATCGCTTCGGTTATCCGAAATAGGAAAGTAGCGTATAGGAGGGCGAAGGCCAATCGTTCCCACGAGAACACTGAAGCGTATGTCCGCCTGTGTAGGGAAGTGAAGGCGAACGTTAGGCTAGCGAAACGTAACGAAGAACTACGGGTGGCAAGCCTCTGCAAGGGGAACCCTAAGGAGTTCTTCAGTTATGTTAATAGTAGAAAGCCCATTAGAAGCATGATTGGTCCGTTAAAGGACGGAAGCGGCGTTCTGCGGACCTCCGACGCGGACATCGCTAATGTGCTTAATGAGTACTTTGCGGGAGTGTTCACCAGGGAGGATACCCGCGTCATCCCCGAGCCAGGCGTGAGGCACGAAGGTGCTGGCCTGGATAGTGTTAGATGTACAGCGACAGTCGTTGCCGATAGAATAGACAAACTGAGCGCGTTTAAGGCTCCTGGGCCAGACCAGTTTCTCCCCAGAGTGTTGCGAGAAGTGCGCGACCAGGTGGCTCCCCACCTGGCTACAGTCTTCAACAAATCGTTGGAGATGGGCCAGGTGCCTGGTGACTGAAGGGAAGCCAACGCGACCCCTATCTTTAAGAAAGGGGATCACGAAAGTCCAGGGAACTATCGTCCCATTAGTCTCACTTCAGTTGTAGGTAAATTATTAGAAGGGATAATACCTGATAGGATCGTTGACCATCTGGATTCCTACAAGCTTTGGGGACTCCCAACATGGGTTTAGACGGCATAGGTCGTGTCTCACCAACTTGCTCGAGTTTTTCCACGTCATGTTGAGTGAGTACGATAAGAGTAGGGCTATTGATATACTTTATCTCGACTTTCAGAAAGCCTTTGATAAGGTACCTCACCGCCGGCTAATGGCGAAAGTCCGCGCGCTGGGTATCGGTGGGGAAATAGGTAGGTGGATTGAAAACTGGCTGAGGAATAGGCGGCAGAGGGTGGTAATTAAAGGGGCTGGATCAGGTTGGGCCTCGGTCACTAGTGGGGTTCCTCAGGGTTCCGTTTTGGGGCCACTGTTGTTTATCATTTACATAAATGATATCGACGGTGGCATCGTCAGTCGGATCGCCAAATTCGCTGATGACACCAAGCTTGGGGCCAATGTTGGGACGCCCGAAGCGATCGAGGAACTGCGTGCGGACCTAGGTAGGATAGGAGAGTGGTCCGAAAAATGGCAAATGCCGTTTAACTTGGGTAAATGCAAAGTGATGCACATTGGCTACGCCAATCCCAAGTCGGACTACTCGATGTTGGGTAGTAATATCGAGGTGACTGATTTAGAAAAGGACTTGGGTGTGCTAATTAGCAGCGACCTTAAGTTTACGAAACAGTGTGTAGAGGTGGAAAAGAAAGCCCAGAAACTATTGGGTTATATCAGGAGGCAATTTCAGTTTCGGAACAAAGAGATTGTGCTCTCACTGTACAATTCCCTTGTTCGGCCGCACCTGGAGTATGCTGTGCAGTTCTGGTCGCCCACCCTCAGGAAAGATATTGAGAGGCTGGAGCGAGTGCAGGCGAGGGCCACAAAGTTAATCCCTTCCGTTAGGCATATGGGCTACAATCGACGGTTACGCGCCCTGAACTTGTTTTCGCTTGAAACTCGGAGGCTGCGCGGTCAACTGATCGAGGTTTTCAAGCTCTTACGCGGGTTCAACGATGTCGATTTCAGAAGTATGTTTAGTTTAAATGATAACCCAACTCGCAACAATGGTTGGAAGTTGGATTTGAAACAAGTGTGTGTGGGAATTACTTTACGTATAAGATCTGTGACACATGGAACAGGTTACCTTCGGAAGTTGTGAACAGTTCCTCTGTGGATCAGTTCAAGAAAAGGTTAGACCAAATTTTGCACACTATTTGAGTGTGTAGAAAATTTTCCGTGGCACCCGTTGCCATTGGTACCTCCTCGGTATGGGCCGCAAGGCCTTTTGATGTACTTCTTTTCCTTGTAACTCCTTGTAACTCTCTACGCTCTCTCTCTCGCTCTCTCTCTCTCTCTCTCTACGCTCTCTCTCTCTCTCTCTACTCTCTCTACGCTCTCTCTCTCTCTCTCTCTCTCTACTCTCTTCTCTCCCTCTACTCTCTCTCTCTCTCTCTACTCCAGCAAGTGCCGCTTTTCCGAACTCATGCGGTTTTAGGAGAAGCTAGAGGAGAGGGTCCGGCGGCTCGAGTCGTCCAGACCGGCTGTTGGAGGTGCGGCGGTCACAGATGGGGCTGCTCCCTCTACCCCGGAGCTCATTGATAGGATAGCTGCCATGGAAAGGCGGTCCAGCGATGAACTGCACAGGGCTCGGGACTATTGAGAAAGGGTACAGGTGCAACCGGGGACTAGGGTACAAAATCAGTGTGAAGAATCGCCAGCGACCCACGTGGAATGCACGGAACCGCGGCTCAAGGTGGTGGGCGTAAAGAAGCGGCTGATAGAGAAGGGTGGAAAGGGGTCGATAGAGAAGGGTGGGAAGGGGCCGATAAAGAAAAAGGGTGGGAATGGGCCTACTGATGGCCCAAAGAAACCGAAGGATGTAGCTACCGGTCGGGGTGGGTCAGGTGGTGTAACTGCGTTTATGGGTGGCCACGGGTTTCGAAAAGTGTCGGGCAAGAAGGCTGCGAAGCCGAAGCCTGAGACCCCAGTTGCCCCTGTCAGGACCTTCAACCGCTTTAGTCTCCCGTGCTCGAAGGAGGAAGACACCGTTTTGATTGGGGACTCGCAGATCAGGGGCCAGGAGAAGTACTTTGCTTCTGCAAACCGGGACGGGAAGAAGGTAAGGTGCTTACCTGGGCGGGGAACGGCGCACTTAAGGAAGGAGGTAGAGAAGCTGCGCGTGGCTAGTCGGAGGACTGCGATCGTTGTCCACGCTGGTGGCAACGACCTATTCCTCAAGGGCGGTAGGGTAGGTTTTACAGAAGGGATCATCACCGAGATTGTCTCTTGCGGATGATCTAAAACTGAAGACAGACAGGGGAATGTTGATGGGTATTTTACCGCGGATGAATGCCAGTGACCACGCGCTCAGTAAGGTCATTGGCATCAACGAGAGGGTGCAAGACTTGTGCGTCCCGCTGGGCGTGAGGTTTATTGACCCCTTCGATGCATTTTCGGGTAAGTGGGACCTTTACCAGAGTGATGGTGTCCACCTCAATGACAAGGGTAAAGGTGTGCTAGGCGCGCTGCTCGACCGGCACCTATACAGAATGGTGAGGTCGATCCCGGGGAGTGATGACGGGCCCCCACCTGGGAGAGATGATGATGAGCCGGTGGCGGACGTACCTTCAACTGAAGGGTGCGTCCAGGTACAGGAGGGTGACCCTCCTTCCACGTTGGAGGGAGCTCAGGCTCCTCCGGAAGTTGCCCCTCGTTGGTGAGAGGCTCTTCAACTCCCGACAGCCCTGGCTGTTCTGGAAACGGGTCGTGCTAGGGGGCGGTCAGAATAGGGAAGGCTCCCTCCGTGCAATGCTTTTTAATGCTAGGTCAATAAGGAATAAGTTTCGCGAGCTACGGGCGCTCTTAGCATCAGAATACCAGGATATCGTTGCTATCACCGAGTCCTGGATTCATATTGATCGTAGGAACTACGTTGGGGAGTTTGAAATTCCCAGGTATAGAATGTTTCGCAAAGACCGCAACTGTGGGGAGGGGGGAGGGGTAATAATATACGTCAGGGACACGTTGAGTCCGGTTGACTGCCAGTTCCGGTCGGAACGGGAGCTGCTTGGCGTCGATCTGAACGTGGGAGGGACGACCTATAGGTTAATCTTGGTGTACAGACCTCCGCATCGCCTCCTCGAGGAGGATACAGCCCTGTACACCGAACTCCGTAGCCTCCTAGGGGATAGGGTGTGTGTAGGTTTAGGAGACTTCAACTGTCGCGGCATAAAGTGGGAAGACAGGACTGCTGATGCTGAAGGGAGGAGGCTAGTTGACTTTGCTGATGAGAATTTCCTCACTTAGTGGGTCAATGAGCCTACACGAGGCGAAAGCGTTCTAGACTTAGTATTCACGACCGAAGACAACCTCGTCACTGGCCTCACCGTTGACGAATCGTTGGGCGGGAGTGATCACGGTCTGATTAGGTTCCGTGTCTGTGTCCTTCGGGTGAAGCGTAGTAACTCTAGAGACAGTAAGCTCGATCTCCGGCGGGCGGACTTTGTTAGCCTCCTGGATAGCGTAGGTGAGATGGGGTTAGAGGTCGGTGGCGATGTTGAGGGAGTGTGCAGTGCATTCGGGACGAGTTTATGGTGCTGCAGTCTGCTGCCATACCCTCAAAACCGGTCAACCCTGCTTCAACGCAGCCTAAGTGGTTCAGTCGTGACATCACTTCGGCTATCCGAAATAGGAAAGTAGCGTATAGGAGGGCGAAGGCCAATCGTTCCCATGAGAACACTGAGGCGTATGTCCGCCTGTGTAGGGAAGTGAGGGCGAAGGTTAGGCTAGCGAAACGTAACGAAGAACTACGGGTGGAAAGCCTCTGCAAGGGGAACCCTAAGAAGTTCTTCAGTTATGTTAATAGTAGAAAGCCCATTAGAAGCATGATAGGTCCATTAAAGGACCCCAGCGGCGTTCTGCGGACCTCCGATGCGGACATCGCTAATGTGCTTAATGAGTACTTTGCGAGAGTGTTCACCAGGGAGGAAACCCGCGTCATCCCCGAGCCAGGATGATGCGTGAACAGGTTGCTCCCCACCTGGCTACAGTCTTCAACAAATCGTTGGAGACGGGCCAGGTGCCTGGTGACTAGAGGGAAGCCAATGTAACCCCTATCTTTAAGAAAGGGGATCACGAAAGTCCAGGGAACTATCGTCCCATTAGTCTCACTTCAATTCTAGGTAAATTATTGGAGGGGATAATAGCGGATAGGATCGTTGAACATTTGGTCGTGTTGAGTGAGTATGATAAGAGTAGGGCGATTGATATACTTTATCTCGACTTTCAGAAAGCCTTTGATAAGGTACCTCACACCGGCTAATGGCCAAAGTGCGCGCGCTGAGTATCGGTGGGGAAGTAGGTAGGTGGATTGAAAACGGGCTGAAGAATAGGCGGCAGAGGGTTGTAATTAAAGGGGCTAGTTCGGGTTGAGCCTCGTCACTAGCATGGTTCCTCAGGGTTACGTTTAGGCGCCACTGTTGTTTATCATTTACATAAATGATATCGACGGTGGCATCGTCAGTCGGATCGCCAAATTTGCTGATGACACCAAGCTTGGAGCCAATGTTGGGACGCCCGAAGCGATCGAGCAACTGCGTGAGGACCTAGGTAGGATAGGAAAGTGGTCCGAAAAATGGCAAATGCCGTTTAACTTGGGTAAATGCAAGGTGATGCACATTGGCTACGTCAATCCCAAGTCGGACTACTCGATGTTGGGGAGTAATATCGAGGCGACTGATTTGGAAAAGGACTTGGGTGTGCTAATTAGCAGCGACCTTAAGTTTACGAAACAGTGCGTAGAGGTGGAAAAGGAAGCCCAGAAGCTGTTGGGTTATACCAGGAGGCAATTTCAGTTTCGGAACAAGGAGATTGTGCTCTCTCTGTACAATTCTCTCGTTCGGCCGCACCTAGAGTATGCTGTGCAGTTCTGGTCGCCCACCCTCAGGAAAGATATTGACAGGCTGGAGCGAGTGCAGGCGAGGGCCACAAAGTTAATCCCTTCCGTTAGGCATATGGGGTGCAATCGACGCTTACGCGCCCTGAACTTGTTTTCGCTGGAAGCTCGGAGGCTGCGCGGTCAACTCATCGAGGTTTCCGAGCTCTTACGTGGGTTCAACGATGTCGATTTTAGAAGCATGTTTAGTTTAAATGATAACCCAACTCGCAGCAATGATTGGAAGTTGGATTTGAAATGGTTCAGGACTAGTGTGTGTGGGACTTTGAATTGAATTACTTTTATTAATAATAAAATAAATAGAGTAGTCTTTTTACAATCTACAATTTTTACAATGACATAAGGCCCTTAAGCTTTAGGCTTTACGTATAAGATCTGTGACACGTGGAACAGTTTACCTTCAGAAGTTGTGAACAGTTCCTGTGTGGATCATTTCAAGAAAAGGTTAGACCAAATCTTGCACACTATTTGAGGGTGTATGAAATTTTCCGTGGCACCCGTTGCCATTGGTACCTCCTCGGTATGGGCCGCAAGCTTTTTTGAGGTACTCCTTTTCCTTGTAACTCCTTGTAACTCTCTTTCTTACTCTCTCTCTTACTCTCTCTTTCTCTCTACATGTGTATGTAGGTATATATATATATATATATATATATATATATATATATATATGCGGTGTAGTGGTTAGAGTTGCTGACTACGAATCCATCGGCTCCGGGATCGAGACCCGGTGACGGCAAGCAGCGCGCAGCAAAACCCAGCTGTTCATCCTTCCACACAATAAAGAAAGTGGTTGGTAGATAAATGGGTAACCTTGTGGTTAAGACATTGGGCTGCTGGTGGGGCGTGGTTCGGATTCTTCGTTAAACTGTAGGTCTAAGGTGGAGTGACAAGCTTGACCTTCGTCAGAATGGAACAATTCGGCGGAAGCAAACGAAAGGAAAGGTTACCAAAAGTACAGTATATATATATATATATATATATATATATATTATATATATATAATATATATATATATATATATATATATATATATATATAGGGTGGCACAAAAGTCGCGCACCATAGGAATTTTCAGTGTTGACTATAGGGGAGGGGATGCGTGCGAAATTAACAATAAACGAGAGGATGAGCTTTGTTTTAATGTATGGAATACCAGGTACTACAAATCGATCGTGACTAATTACTGAGTAATGAAATTTTGAAAACAGAACCAAATCATTACTATGATAATTAGTATTTTTTTATGCTTTTTAGAAATTCTTTCCGAAACTGCATATTTATATTACATACAAATAAATAACCAATCGTAAAACAACATCGACATAACCCATTCTCTCTTTCCAAACAAAAGAGTACAACTGTAATGATTCGGCGTTCCGCTAGATTTATCTTATAATCTGGCCATTTTCTGATTTTCCCGTTTCCATTTGTATCCATTTTTCCTCCATCGCCGAAAATGCGAAGGGGAAAGTGTTGACTGCCAGTGAAAATTTGGTCCTGCAGCTAATTGCGTCAATTCATCAACGTTTTCGGTAATTATAAGAAATGGTCGTATTTCCTTGTCAATTCTACGAGTTAAACTTCCAATTCAAGATATATGGTTTTATTCCAACCTGTATTTAATTTATGAAGTGCGTTTACTTTGTACGTGTTGTGTAATGTATACACACACCACACACACACACACACAAACGTCGGCGCTTAACATAGGTTTGAAATCTGTTTTAATTAAGACTTCATATCATCTTCATATCATCATATGTAAATTATTGTTTTTTTTAAATTAAAAATATTTTGCCTGATTTAAGTCAATGCAGATCGGTATTAACCGATTAACCGGTATTATATATATATATATATATATATATATATATATATATATATAAAGTAAAAATGAATAATTCTAACATTCATTTTTGCATATAAAGTCCAAACTCGCGTTACACACTCAGTCTCTAACTGTATATAAAATGCAAATTTAGAAAATTTTTAAATTTTCTTTCTATTTTATTTTTGCTAAATAATTGATGAAATATTTTTTGTTTTTTTTAAATTAGCTAATCATTTTTTAGATTAAACTTAATCATGTAATCGTGTTAAATTCTGCAATGTTTATTTTTTTATACATTCTCTCTTAGTTGTAAAAGATGAAGTCATATCTTGCCGAAATTCTAAATTAACATTTAATTTTAAATTTTAAGCATTTAATTTTAGCTCACATGCATATTTAATTTTAATTCATAATAAAATGCATATTTCAATTTCCATTTTCAATTAACTCGGCAAGTCATGATAACATCCGATCTGTCAATATGCTGTTTAAGAAAAAATGTGCCTTCATCTTCAAATATCTTGCTTATCTTTCAATATGCTGTTACAGCAAATATTTACCTTTATCTTCAAATATTTTGCAAAAAGAATTCAGCCTATTGAGAATAAAATATGAAACAAGTCAACATTAAATAATAATGATTTCACCAATTTATAACATATATAAACTGCTGTAACTTTTCAAAATTATTCTGATTCTGATCTGACCTAGAGGCTGAAGCATTACCTGCAATATTTTAGCAGTAAAATACAGTAAGAGAATATCTTTGTCTTCTCCTTTGAGATCTGCCTTCTCCAGAGAACTTAGTTTTAAAATAGAATAAATCATTTCTCCAATACGCTACGAGAAGACTCGGGGAACCGTCAGATAATTTAAGTTTTCACAGAATTCTCCGATCCACTTCAAGAAGAAATCGGAGTATAGTATAAAAGAAACTACTGCGATTCCCTAAGGCATACACGATACCAGCTACCCCAGAGTAAGAAATCCGTTGCTGCCACCTAACCAGAATCCCCCCATCAACTTCGAACCACCCAGGACCATAGACAGAGGGTTAACACACACACACACACACACACACACACACACACACACACACACATATATATATATATATATATATATCATTGCATTATTTCAATACTGAATCTGAATTAGCATATACAAATGTGATTACGTCAACGTATAGGAAAAGTGTGTAATGTAATTATTGAGATGATGAAAGGCAACATTCATTGACTCATACTTCGCAGTTGTTCAGATCAACTACTTAAAATTCCATTTTATTTGTACTCAAAACTTTGTACTCTCTCTCTCTCTCTCTCTCTCTCTCTCTCTCTCTCTCTCTCTCTCTCTCTCTCTCTCTCTCAACTGTCTTTTGAACGATAAAAAATTTTAATCAAAATTTGAATTGCAATTGGAATCGTGCACACCTTTGTAGTAACTAAAATATGCTCCTGTCCACACGTCCAAACTCCGTAAAAAATCAAGAGTGAACGTGCATAAATTTATGAACGTAACATTTTCAAATATAGAAAAATCGCGAGTTGAATTTGATATTAAATAATTTATTTATTTATATTATTAAAGATTTTGTTTTTATATTTTGATTCAGTGTGTGGTTAGGTATAACAAGTTCATTGGTTGTTTCTTCGTCCACCTCAGACGGCCGGTGACGGCCCCAAATGAAAAAAATAAGTCCCTTTTAAAAAGCGAACAAATACATTATACGCGCAGCTGGATCATCACTGCACCCCACTTCCAATTTCTCAAAAGAAAATGGCTTGAAACAGTCTATGGCGACAATATTGCAATAATGGAGTGAGAGTTACGAAATAAATTTAAGAAAAATTCATTTTTAAGCCAGCTGCACGAATGAAGGACCGACAAATTGAACACTTCAATTTATGATCTACCCTCTATTTCAAACCATATTCACCAAGTGATATGAAAATATGTCTTTTAATATAATAAAAATATTTTAGTTTGGAGTTAAAATAAGATAAAAGAATTGTACATAATGAACAAGTCCGTTTTCTCTTCCGGATTTTCACCACAGACTAAATTAAATTTCTCTTTCAGAGCATTAAAATTGTTAAATTTAACAGAGATTAACAGAGATTAACAGAATTGTAAGGACAGCGGAATACGAGTGAAATGCGTTTGTCTGGAACCCAGCAAACCTGTTAAGCCTATTTAATAACATAATTCGGATGAAGTTGTCCGACTCAAAGGAACAATTGTCCCTCGTTTTTATTTAATTCCTCTTTTGTGTGAACCTTATGAACCTTATGTTGTTTCGTGTGTTGGTCTCTCTTCACACGGAGGTCAAGCTGGTGGCCCCACCTCTCAACGTGCATAATTATATATATATATATCGGGTGATCTTTTAAACATCTGACACTTTCAAAGGTTCGTACTTTTTTATTAACTGAAATAAAAGCAAAGGTTTTTCACTGTACCTTCTCTATACATGGGGAATTAGTCCCCAAATGTAAAATATGCTCTATGCCAGGGGTGGCGAACCTTTTTACAGTCGCGTGCCAAAAAAAAACCATGTAAACCATAAAAAAAAAATTCGCGTGCCAACCAAAGTTGAAATACAGAGTGTCTCAGAAGTCGAGCACCATAGGCTTTATTCAGATTTGCGAGGTTTACGAGTCGAAATGGTTTATAAGTGATGTTTAATTACAATATTTGTTCGATAATGTTCGAATAATAAAATTAATAGTGTGTACAATTAATCAAAAAGCTATCTTAAAATAATTAAATTCTCAGATGTCGTGCATCATTGGCTAATGTAGCTTCATTCAATTTAATTATTTTAAGATAGCTTTTTGATTAACTGTACATACTATTAATTTTATTATCCGAACATTATCGCACATATATTGTAATTAAACATCACTTATAAACCATTTCGACTCGTAAACCTCGTAAATCTGAATAAAGCCTATGGTGCGCGATTTCTGAGACACCCTGTATATTACACCAAATTATAAACATTAATTCTATTATTTTATACTCATTATTGCAATGTTATTGCATTTTGCTTAGGTGTTGCCACGCAAATTTGATCGCGTGCCCATTTGGGCACGCGTGTCATAGGTTCGCTACCACTGCGTCTATGCGATGTTCTCTCAGTTCATTGACTCTTTGCGCACGAACAACAAAATTTTAGAATATTCTTGACAGAGTATCTGTTGAAATCTGAGAAATTTCTCGTTCAATTCATGCTTTAAATTCTCCTATTGTGTGTGGATTCTGTTTAAACATTCTATCTTTTAAATAACCCCCAAGATAAAAGTCACAGGGGTTTAGATATGTTGTTGGTGGCCATGATATTCCTTTAGCATAAACCGCAGGAAATCTGTTGGACAGGACTTTTCCGTCAAAAGTATCATGTAAGTAGCGTGAGCTAAAAGGACATCACATAGAGCATGTTTTACAATAGGGGACTAATTCCCTATGTGTAGAGAAGGTACAGTAATATTTTAATATTTCGGATAATAAAAAAAATACAAACCTTTTAAAATGTCACGTGTTTAAAAGCTCGCCCGATAAAACAATATACAGTATATACAGGGTCAGCCAAAAAAACTATTTCCCAACTTTTTAAAAATATTGTGGCTCACCCTGTATACTGATCTTATTACTGAGGCCGTATGTTGTACCCATACTTTTACTCTTTCAAACGCTGGTTTTGAATCTAGATTCAACGGCCCAGGAGTAGAGGTACAGGCTCACAACTGGAGGGACGTATCAGAATATGGTGCTCAATTGAAAGGCGGTCAAAGTCAGCAACTGATACTTTCAGATGACAGTCAGTTTCTCCATAAATAATAAATTTTCCTAATTTTTACACAAAATAATTAACTTATTTCCTTTTTCATTTCAGACCATCATTCTGCTATAGTTGGTGAACAAGTTATAACAATGAAATATTCTTTGGAAAATGAAGCATTGATATTGAACCTGCGTAAAAGAAACACTGGGGTGCAAAACGAATGAAGAAAGAGTTTCCAAGTAAACGATGGACGATACCTGGACTTCAATATCTCATAAAGAAAATCGATATCACAGGGTCGACCAAACGAAAAGAAGGCAGTGGAAAGCCAAAAACATCACGTACTGAGGAAAATATTGACGGTTTCATCCATGATATGCAGTCAAGAAGAACGGCCCAACACCCACAAGTCCGTTAGAGAAATTTAAAAAAACTGGTATTTCTCGCTCTAGTGTTCGTCGTATAGTAAAAGATGATCTGGGTCTTAAATGTTTTAAAAGAGTCGAAGTTCATAAGCTCTTTGCATCAAATAAGCAAGCAAGAGTTAAAAAATGTCTTGCTCTGTTAGATCGATTCCCAGACAGAGAAGTGTCGAAAATATGGTTCAGCGACGAGAAGACCTTCACAATAAACACACAAAATAACCAAGTTTATGGAAGACAGGACAAAAAATCTATCAGTCTAGCTCGACTTTGCAGGGAGCGCCCGCATTTTTCTCAAAAAGTCATGGTTTCCATCTTTATCTCAAAGTTAGGGAAGTCAGAAATTGTTTTTGTTGATCAAAATGCCAAAATCACTGTTGCTTATTGCCAAGAAAAAATCATTGATGCGGTACTGCCGTCGATAAGGGAGAAGTCGAGGTTGCAAGCGTGCATTGATAATGGAGGAGGGCACATTCCGCATAATCTTGGACTCAATTTGGTAACTGTATAGAAACAGAAAGCTTTTCTACCCGTGTCTGTATAACAGCGAATTACAAAATAATGGTTATAGTTAGTAAAAATCCAACTTCACCACGAGATAGACCATGAGATTCTATACGGGACACATATATTGATTGTACAAATAACATTTGATAAAGGTAAAATTATATTGTTCAAAATCAGGGTAATAGTTTTTTTGGCCCACCCGGTATATACATGTAACATTTTAAAGGTGTTTTTTATTAACTGAAATAAAAACATGAAATTTTTACTGTTCCTTCTCTACACAAGGAATTAATCCCCTTATACAAAACATGCTTACTGGGATGTTTTTTAATTGTTCAATTTGTTCATAACTGTTCTATGCATGGAAAAAAGATCAAAACGCATATAACGGAACTAATTCTCTGTATATAACCTTGGCTTTGCTTTGCTTCTGCCCGAATTGTTCATTCTGACAAAGGTCAAGCTTGTCACTCCACCTTAGACCTATAGTTTAACGTGGAATCCCAGCGTCTTAACAAAGCTACCCATTTATCTACCATGCAATTTTTTTATTGTGTGAAAGGATGAACAACTGGGTTTTGCTGCGCGCCGCCTGCCGTCACCGGGTCTCAATCCCGGGGCCGATGGATTGGTGTTCAGCGACACTAACCACTGTACCACCGAGGCGCATAAATATATGTGTATATATATCTTTCAACCTTTCAAATATTCCGTGCGATGATTCCTCATTTCACGAAGGTCAAGCTTGTCGCCCCTCCTCTCTCTCTCTCTCTCTCTCTCTCTCTCTCTATATATATATATATATATATATATATATAAAGTGTGTGTGTGTGTGTATATGATGAAAATAACCACGAAGGAAAAAGGAAACAGAATGGTGCTCGAGCGCTTTCGCCTAATGACATCCTCAGGAACACTGAAATAAATAACAAGTTCGAGACTATACATAGTCGCCAACTTGTTATTTTATTGTTAATTTTTATTTTTTTTGTGACCTATATAATATGTCACAAAAAAAAAAAAATTGTAGGAGGAACATACAAATTTATAAGGAAAAGCTACCAGAGTTTTAGCACTTTGTCCCGGCGATAGTGCATAAGTTGGCCGTAAATTATTCTTGAAAAAATACTTGGCCGTAAATTATAAATAGGTAAAGTAAAATGATGCACTTAATACAAAACTACACAATATTTGGTAATGTCATGTTTTATGTTCATAAACTCAAAAAAATCGGTCTATCGAAGCGTCTATTGTTTTAATGATCTAATGAAATAATTTTGACAACCCTCTTGTTATGAAAAGAATTTGATAATTTGGTTAGGTCAACTGAATGTCCGGTTAGGTTAATTGAATGGCCAGTTAGGTCAACTGTATGCCCTTGACAGTTGGTTAGGTTGTCATGATATTTTTGTTTAAACTAACGAAAATATTACGACTTAACCTAACCAATCATCAAGTGCGTACGCAAATAAAATGTTAGGTATTATTAAGAGGAATTTTGTTTTTTTTCGAAAGCTGTCACAAACAAACAAGAAATTGGTGTAAACTAATTTACGGCCAAGTATTTTTTCAAGAATAATTTACGGCCAACTTATGCACTATCGCTAGGCTGACCATACGTACCGTTTTGAACGGGACAGTACCGTTTGTTTTATATTTCCTGGCCGTCCCGTCGTTTTAATAAAAATGTCAATTTTGTCCCGGTTTATGTACTTACTTTTTCATGAATACAGAATATTACATAACCCCCGTCCCTTTTTTGCCATCCCAATGTCCCGTTTTTGTCTCAAGGAAATATGGTCAGCCTAACTATCGCCCTTTGCCCCTCTTGTCTAAATCTGTTCTGAACGAATTCACAACAATAGGATCAAGCGAAAAAAGGCCCTGGCTAATGTTGAAATTATTTGTAAGTTGAATAATGGCAGACTCAATACTATTTCTATGAACAATGTTGCTTGAGTGAAACAAAATTGAAGCATTATTCCAATCAGTACAGTGGGATAACTCTGACAAATGGACGGAAAGGGCAATGGACGACTGTCCCGTTCTAACGGAATATTGATGCTGTTTTACACGCGTGTGCAAATCCTTTCCCGTCTGTCCAATGTAAAAGGAATCACATTGTTTACAACCAGTTTCATAGATAATGCCTGAATTATGGGTACAGGACAGAAATTAATACAATCTGACGAGTATTTCATCGCCCGAGGAAACGCTTAATACCTTCGCGCCAGAAGTGCTTTACGTATTAACCCTCCTGCACTTTAATCAAGACTCCCGGTTCGAATCCTAGTGGAATAAATTCTGCATGATACGAAATCGCTTGTGATCATTACGTAATATTCGTGATATATATATATATATATATATATATATATATATATATATATACATACCGAAATAATTTTGCCCTTTTGATGAAAAATACTCGTACTACGAAAGACGATATAAAATAAGGGAAGAAAATGAAATTCAGAGAAGGAAAAAGTATTTGGTTGGTTGATTTCTTGCTAAAAAGAGTATCTTCAACAACAAGAGAAAAACTGAAGCCCTCAACATTTATATTTATAATAAAACGAAAAAGGTTCAGAAATTTATGTGAATTTATCTTATCTAAACTCTTTATTCAAAGTATTGAAAGCGAATGGCTTGATGACGTCACTAGAAAAACATCTCGCTAACTATTGTTCCAATAATGTTTAAAAATGGGTAAATTTGGACGCAAATACACTAATCAACGATGATAGTTTGAAACGAAAGGTTTTGGTGGATCTTTGAAACGGCTTAGCGAACGCCTGGATTTTATAATTTCTATTATATTGCTGCATTTTATAATTAACAAAGGCTAATTAACAAAGACCCTAAGATCCACTCTAAGGTTAGCCCGAGAGAAAGGAAAGAGTAGGGGTTTAAAAGAAGAGAATAAGGGGTTAAGTAAGTAGCAAAACCTACCATTCGTGGGTTAACATTCATTCAGAAAAAGAGAAAGAAAGACTCACCATGATCATCCGGTGGCCACTGCCGACAAGTCGGAAAAATGGTCGGAGAATAGAAAAGAGGTGAAAGATGAAAAGAAGTAAAATAAGAACGCTTACAAACCATGCAAACAGTCTTAACTCAAACACTATCAGACCATGCAAGTAGAGAGAGGATAAAAAAAAAAAAAACTTGCAGGATGGGCACAACTTTGAGGACGGGATTACACCGTGCTCTTCAAAAATCTTTAATGCTTTTTTTCGGCAATTAACATATAGGACGTTTGCTCACAACCTTCACAAGCCATGATTTTTTATAAATGAGATGCTCCCTTGCGCAACTATATTAATGGATGCACGCATGCGCATAAAAAAAACAACCACACGCATGCGCAGATGCTTCCTTCCGCAACTGTATTAATGGATGCACGCATGCGCATAAAGAAACAGAGCCCATGTATACATAAACAAGAAGCGCAGTGCACCAACTAGTGCAATATTTGTGCAATTGTGCAATTTGTTATTCAGTGCACAGCGACAAAAATGGACCTCACCATTGTATTTAGCATCCTCAAAAACTATAAAACCAGAGTCCATATATACGGGTACTGGTTGCCATTCAGAATAGAAATTAACCGAAACGGCTTTTTCTTTACCATTTGTAAACATTCTATAGGTGTCTGCTGGTTCTGCTAAATGTGTGTCCGTTCATTTGTTGCCATAGAATTCAGGGGTTCCCGAATAGGGATACGAGAAGGTTCTCGGGGGTACGCAGCATCCTGCTTTGGACTAACTTTCACATGGAAAAATACTCTCAAAAGACCGTGTAGCCTAATCTATCTCTAACTCGAAATTTCTTTTGTTACAGATGTTTCAAACATAAAGTACGGGCACTTGCCGATGAGGGGTACACAGCCGGAAAAAGGTTAGGACCCCCCTGCCATAGATGCTTCATTTAAGAGGCAAGTTAAATTGTTTCCTTGAATAAGTGATGTTTCTCGTTTATGGGAATGGGTTTTGAACATTTTGTTCATAATTTGATCGCGTTAACAGAATTCAAGGCCAATATGAATTTTTATGGATCTTTTCGGTTTGACGGCCTGTAATATTTTTTAACATTACTTGTTTTTTATTGTCCAGTTTTAATCGAGGATTTCAAAAATAACATTCATGTTTTAGAGAAACAAAGAGTGAGCAGTTATACATTTTAGTTTAGAGAATATCATATACGCTTTAAGATTCCAAAATCCCTGAAAGTTTTAGGTCAACTGTACCCTCATGACGATTGGTTAGGTTATGTCATGATATTTTCGTTTGTTTTGACGGTAAACTAACGAAAATATCATGACTTAACCTAACCAATCGTCGAGGCCGTACAGTTGACCTAACTGGGCATTCAGTTAACCTAACCAGTTGGTAGAGTCTAGAATTTGACGGTCCCGTAGCCATGACTCGTTTTTTCCGCTGGCCGTCAAACCAAAAAGATCCCAATACGGTTTAAAAAAATATTTTAAATTTGTTAAATTGCATATAATTACCTCACTATTTGTTTCTCTAAAACATAAATGTTATTTTTGAAATCCTCGATTAAAACTGGACAATAAAAAATGAGTAATGTTAAAAAATATTAAAGGCCGTCAAACCGAAAAGATCCTATATATGTATTACGGGGCAGCAGAAGGTATACTATGGTTTACATTTAGGTGGTATTATTCAAACTATCTACAGGCACCTGATCTGAGGACCAACTCGAATCGTTGAACTGCTTCAAATTCAATTTGTGAACTTTGAAGAGGGTGCTTCAAAACGGGTATCGCCCTTGCCTTGCTCCGTGATAACCTGGCCTTGCAGCATCGGATAAGCTTTCTTGTCTTGAGCATCTGCACGATTTTGATTACGAACTACCGGCCAATCATCATGTTTGCTTGGTAAAATATTCGTTTTTCTTTT
>JAJOZX010000089.1:615000-665000 GCA_023014485.1 Bathynomus jamesi | reverse complement strand
TTTTAATGAGAAATTGCATAATAAAGGTGTTTATATTGTAAATATATTGATATGCAGTACATATTCACTATTTTTAACCTTGCAACCCTCGAAAGACCAGACTGTGGATATAGTGTCTCATCCGATATAGTGTCGTTTGGCTTGGCACCGAGTGGGACACTATAAA
This sequence comes from Bathynomus jamesi, assembly GCA_023014485.1. Classification (NCBI taxonomy): domain Eukaryota; kingdom Metazoa; phylum Arthropoda; class Malacostraca; order Isopoda; family Cirolanidae; genus Bathynomus; species Bathynomus jamesi. Next base: position 664,834 of record JAJOZX010000089.1, on the reverse strand, counting down.
CGGCGTCTACTGTATATATATATATATATATATATATATATATATATAAAACAGCGTCAATTATCCAAACTAATTAGGAACAAGGGTGATCCGGATAATCGAAATCTGGATAATTAGACATTATTAAAAATGGTATGTTGCAATACCATACCGTAAGGTAGGATCCATATAGTACATGTCTCTTGAACATATATATATTACAATATTATTAATAGAGTAGCCAACAAAAATACATACTGTACAGTACATAAAATGTAATGTAATATACAAAATGTTTACTGCGATTTATTTAAGAGAAGAACGGAGTGATTCATTGCTGCTTTAAGGAAGACTCTCTTTTGCGGCTAAATCTTTTTAAAGCAACTAAACAGAGCCGCTCTCTTCCCGCTCCCGACCCACCCCCACCCCAACCATGTCATTACAGTGTTCAGACATTTGAAAGCCTCTGCACGTGACGGCCCCTCGTAATCTTTATCATCTTTTTCTTTTTGAGCTTCTTCCTCTTCCTGTACAACTTCGATGATCTCTTCTTGTGTTAAGAGTTGATAGCCAGGGTCATCAGCGTCACAGTTCATCTACTATGACATCTTCTAAATCACAATTCGAGTATCCAGAGATTTCTTTCAGTGCTACTGCTATCATTGACATTTCTTCTTCGTCTCTGGCCTTCTCTTTAGATGCAATTTTAAACATTTTATTCGATGCCTTCTGGAGCGTAGTATTTTTAAGAAATTCCAAGAATCAGCCACCGTGTAACCGCATTCTTTAAGATCAACATTTTTTTAAAACCTTATAATGCCTACTTCACCGTCGTCTGCCAATAAAAGTCTTCGAAGGAGTTATTTACTATATTGACGTTTAAGCGTTTCAATCACTCCTAGATCCATTGGCTGTACTAAAGAAATGACGTTTGGTGGAAGAAATATAATCTTAAACATGCCGTCATCACGTTCCAGAAGTTCAGCTGAGGATGAGACGGCGCATTGTCTAGAAGAAGCAAAACTTTTTCGACTTTTCCAACCTTCTTTTGGTATTTCTTAATCTCAGGAATGAAGATTTTGTAAACGTGTAAAGCTTTCACATTCTTGAAGGGCCGAGGTTTTTTTCGATTTCCCGATGAGTAGCAAAAGTAGCTTATGAATTCCAATGGCCTTAGCACATAAAAAATTGTCACACTTCAGACATTTTGTAACCTGGCGCAGTTGCCTCTCTCCGTGATGCCAGTGATTTGTTTCGGGGAGAATTCCAGTTAAGCCCAGTCTCGTCTGTATTTTTGAAGTCCGTATCATACTTTTCTTCGCGAATTAACCTTTAAAGTTTTAGTCCAGAGCTTGCCTTAAATTCTGGATTACCACCAAGTTGGGCGTTAAAAATTACAACCTTTTCACAAAGAACGACTTCAAATGGACTGAGCAAATAACTGCTTTTGTAAAAACCACGTGTAAACAGCATTATCCGCTTTCTCATTTTCTGGCTTTTTCATTGCTTTCCGCACTGTACTTCCACCATCATCCTTCTCCAAAACAAACAAAATTAAGAATCGAACCGCTACTTTTTTCCGATATTGTTGAAGTTCCATCACCAGATTTCTCTAACTTTTTTATAAGTTTCACCTTTCTTTAACTTGTTCACAATGTCCACTTTGTCATTCAACGAAAGAACTACTCTTTTACGTTTGGTAAATACTTTTATCCCCACAAAGAACAACTTTGATTTAAAAAAATACTCACGATTTTAATATTTAAGGAAACCTAAAGTACTGCCGTACTCGATACAATAATGTTCGGGCTCCAATAAACCTTAGCCCCCCCCCCCGCCCATGGCCTAAACCATTAGAGGTACAGTAAAACTAAACATACTTTACAAAAGAGAATTTAATCCTGCATTTAATGAGAAACAATTAAAACTTGGTGTTCCCGCCATTGGCTTCCAAGACAGCCTGAATTCGTTTTGAGTAGCTTGCCAAAAGTGACGTGAATAGATCTTGATCGTTATGCAAATTTGCTAAAATAGTTTCAATGTATTGCGTCATTGTATCCTTCGAAAATCGATTTGCTGCAGGTTCTTGAAACGAGAGACATTCAACCTTGTCCTTTATAACTGATCCAATGTGTTCACAGACGTTCAGGTCAGGAGAATTTCCTGGCCATTCTTCATTTCCAAAGAAATCGATCTCATGTTTCCGCAACAACTGTTGAGTGGCTAATGCCTTAAAGCAAGGGGGCCTTATCGTGCGGAAGTGTGACCTGATCGACATCCATAACATTGTTTGGGTTTCTTAGAAAAGGAATGACATGCTAGGATAGAATAATATCACGAAAATACTCTTCCATCTCAACTCTGACCATTTGGCTTCAGCACCCACATGAGCTTCTTTGCAGTGAACAAAACAAACACACCAACGCAGTCTGGACTTTTTAATAATTCGCGATAATGTTCATTGTCATCGATTTCATCTGGTGTTGTGGCCCACACTCGATCATTTTCGTAGTTAGGCCGACGTGTTACGTAAACAAAAAATTCATCGGAGACAACTAAATGCATGAAATCATCCACATCCCAATCTTCAAGATAATGGGCAAACCACATTCTGTCATCGATGTTAAGTTGAGTTTTTCTTGGCTTTGGAAGTTCATGCCAAGGCTTTAAACCTTTCCTATGACGGTACAGTCGAATGATCTCACGACTAACGATCTTTCCTCTCAACACTTCGATCTCTCTAGAAAGTTTAGCACAGCTGTTTTTCCGCTTACGCGTACCGCTTTCAATGATGTCCTTTGTTTCCTGAGAGAGTGGCAAATTTGGGCGCCCAGATTTGGTTGTATCCATTTCACATTCATCCAAAGTTTTATTCCAATTTCTTTTGACGAAGTCCTCACTGCTTCGCAACTTTTTGGCAACCCATGAATGTGTTATAAAGGTGACTCCAGCATCACGAGCTTCCCGAAATGTTATTGCTCGTATGCGATCTATCACACGATGCCTCTCCGAATCACCAATTAATTGAGAAGCCATTATATTATCACTTTATCAGCTAGAGTAATTTTAATACCTGCAAAAAATAAAGAATTTTATATATTTTTATAATCACTAAAAACTATTTCGATATAAGTAAACATGTAAGCTGCAAATGGGGGGGCTAAGGTTTTTTGGAACCCCTTACAGACCAATGGTGCTTCTGATAAAGGTGTAATGGGGCGTGCTGTACCTTTTGATACTGAGTAATCCAAACATGTTTTGGTTAAGTTTAACATTTGTGTGGTTGTGAGCGAAAGTTTTTTTGCAACGAATTTTTTTTTTAAATTTTAATTAATTAAAAATTTGATCCATATAATCGGCGTTCTATACAGTATATTTATTTATTTATTTTAGTCGACAGTTCCACCCGAATCATTCACTAAGACCAGTGGTTGCCAACTTTTTTCAGCGTACCGCCCTCTTTCCCCCTCCTCCGTAACTCGAACAGAAAATAATAAAGTTGAGCATTTTATACTAATTTATAGGAACATTTATTTTTGTATAAAAATTGCAAATTTATTAAAACGATCAACACCAAACAAACGCTACCAGTAAATATGAATGCGAGGGCTGTGCCTGATGTTTGTTGCATAACTTAGAAACATCGGGCTGAAACTTCTTTGTGTCAGAGACGCGGATCTCTATTATTGCAGATATTGAGTCTGTTGAGTTCCTGCGTCAGCAAATTGCTCGCTCGACTGAAAACTGTTTCGACGAGATATGACGTTGGGAATACACTCGCGAACTCTCTTTTCTTTCTTCCAAATCACAGGGTAAAAAAAGTTCTTGTATTACTGACAGTTCCATAGTTCGCGATAACCATTTTGCTGAAATCTTCTTTTGACATCGGCATCATGTTTCGGGTCAATGAGGTCTTCCTGAATGATAAAAAAAAATTAATTTATGAAGACTTTCTCATCATTGTGAAAAAATGAGCAGTTTCAATATTTGCGATTAAATATTGGATTAGAAATTTTTTTTCTCCAAGAATCGTTTAGTTACTTTTTATAAATGGATTTTAATAAAATGTCTAATTGAAAACATTTATTTTCATTAACTTATTTTTTTTTTGTGAATTTGATTTTGAACAGTCCTCATCCGGGTTAATATTTTATTTAAAAAAAAAAATTAAACCAATATTTGATATATGAAAAAAATTAAACGCCAATAATTTGAATAGTAAGAAGTGCATTTTGGTCATCTATAACTTAATTGAAACTTTAACAAATTCTGTTTCGACAAAGAATGGATGCAAAACCCAATCGCGAATTAAAAGATCTTAGAGATCCCAAAAGCGTTCACGCGTGTCCAGATGCCAAAACTGATTTGTATAAATAATACGTGTCTCGTCTGAAAGAGAATCTGCTTCTTAGATTAGTGTCGAAAACTGGTTGAATTCACGTCGGTCAAGGTTCTGCTCGTAAAGCAACTACTTGTAATGGCTATTATCACTATCTTTACCTACAGGGTGTCCATAAAGTCACGCATCATAGAAACATAAGCACAGTATTTATTTGTCACCATCAGGCCAAATATGTTGAACATTCAAAGAAACCTGCTTTTTCGTTTACAAAACGTGTTTTGAGATTGGTGGGAATCATTGCGAACAAATAAATAAAACTAAATAAATAAACACCACTAATGTATTTTCCTATGATACGTGACTTTATGGACACCCTGTAGAGATTAAATAATTATCCAACAATAATTTATAATAGTATTTTTTAATAAAAACTGAAGTAAATATAAAACAATTTCAACTTATGAATCACCCTGTATACTTAAGTGTTTCATAAATCGCAGGATGTATTCTTGAGACAAAAGTAAAGAAAAAAGACCATATGAACATAGATCGAGAAACCCATAGGTTTCGAGCTATAGCACGCAACAGAAAAATGAAACTCGAAGTGAATATCTTGATTCTGTGTTATCCTAACGGGTGGATAGGGCGTGGTGGTCCTATTCAGTGGCCACCTTCGTCACCAGATTTAAATCTCTTGATTATTATTTGACATCATTTGGAAAGTCTAGTTTGTTACAGAAGTCCGAGCACGTGATGAATTGAGGTAACGAGTTCAAGATAATTGCGAAACGATCCGCAATACTCCAGTAGTTTGTCAGACAATCACCGGTGCGACGTGCTGAGGAGTGCATTAAAGAAGTAGGAAAGAATTTCGAACATTTACTTTAATGTAACAAATGTATCACACTGTGTATTTGCATAAAATCTAAAAAAAAAATCTGAGTTTCATTTTTCTGTCGCGTACTATAGCTCGAAACCTACGGGTTTCTCAACCTATGTTTATATGGTCTTTATTCTTTACTTTTGTTTGAAGAATACATAATACATCCTGCGATTTATGAAACAGGTATGAATCACCCTGTATATAATTTGGCGAAATATTTTCCGCATGGTTTATTTTCAAAGACTCATGATGATTACTTTTGCTCCTCAATCGCCCAAAAGGGGACGATATCACTCCTGTTGAGAATTACCGATTTGGACGAAGGTAAAGCTTTTCGCCTCCACCTTCGACCTACAGCTAGACATGGAATTCGATCCATGACCCCGCCTATACTACTGGCCTTAACTGCTACTGTAGTCCGTCACTAATTTTAACTACTGGACTAACAGTTTCGTCTACTGAAGCGTTGTTTTAGACTGTAAAACAACATTGAGCCTTAAGCTCAAAAATTATTTTTTAATTTTATTTTTGTTGTTGTAATTGGCCTCTTCAACTTTCGCTTGGTTTCGAAGATAAATGTGTGTATCATAAAAATTTGTCCAACGGTAGCGTAATCAACATTACATATTATCATACATCCCAAGTGTATATTTATCACCAGAATTGCACTTGCAATGCTCCGGAATATATATTAGATGTTCAGATTTTAGTGGTATTAATTTTATATAATTTTGAAGCACTACTTTGGGACTAATTATTTCTGTCTTCCTCTAGACCCTGTAACGCCTTGTTCGATCGCGTTAGCTTATATTAGTGAAATAACAAATTGGGCGAGGTTGAGTGAGACGAGTTATATAAAAGTCCTTAAATTAGTAGTCTCTGATGTTAACAAGTGTACCTAATAACTCTAAAAATTAATTCGCCAGCGGTGTTAAGAGGGTCCCGATGTAGGTAGCCACCTAATAATAACTTAAATGGGCAAACTAATCGTGAATTAGTTCCTAGTCAGAGAAACTGCTAAAGGTGTTAGTACTTGCTAGTTTGTTAACTTAAATGAAATGAAAAGGTTTATTGGCAGACTATAGTCCATATGACAAATATTAATAAATAAGAGTATAATGATTATTGATAACACCGTTTTCGATTTTACTGTAATCAGCTTTGCTAAAGATAAGCTCCAATGTGAGGCAACCTTGTTTCAATGGATGGTTACGAGACACACCGAAAGTAACTTTGAAAGCTCGTTTCAAAGTTATGCTAATTTTACTGCAGGCGAAATATTACAGAATTTGGGAAATAGTAGTTCTCAATTGTTATTAACCAGTAAATGGTTCTGAATAAGATAAATTTGTTTGAAAGTTCGATTTTTAAAAAATGAATGGAAAAACGTCTACGAGTAGTTCTCCTCAGTGCTAAGCAAAGAGTAAAGTGATTCGTCAACATGGCGTCTCCCACAATGCATTGCGGAGAAGCCATGGCGCCTGGACTAATCGACAGTCCAGGAATTTAATTTTCGTTCTTCCTGCGCCCTAAATTTCCTCTGAATTTTAGGTTTTTATATAAAAATTAGTGATTAGAGAATGACTGATTGTGACGTCACCTCATTTTTGGAAAGATCTGGATAGTAGCGACTGTTTGGATATACATAAACAGATGTATACAACTTTTAAGAATTTGTCGTAAGGCATTTATGAGAAAGGAGGATTTAACGTGCTCTTTATTACGAGTTTACCGTGATAATGCGAGGCATTAATTGTTGAGAACGCGAAAGTGTTGGGACCTCACTGTATTTGTTCCGACTTCCAGTAAATATAAAATGATTAAAAATATACCACTTTATTTATCTGACAGAACAAATGGTGTTTTATTAGAGAAATGAACGCGTTATTGAAGGAATAATAGCACGAAACCTTTTTAAAATTCAGACCGACATAATATGAGAACGTCAACATGAAGCTATAAAAGATCTAAGATAAATTTCTTTTTATTTTCTTACGTTTAAAAAATGCAAACTTTCATTTGTTTGGTGTTATCAACTAAACCTTTCCATTTCATTCGAACGTTGTTGCCGTTCGTTTTGCAGTAAAATACATTATCGTACATCACAACCTTATCTTTAGTTTTCTAATTCCATTTTCTCACCAAAATAACTACAGTAAATTGATCCTAAAATATTTCACTCGTCAACAAAATCGGTTTCAAATTCCTTACCATTTTTCAGTCTCAAATAAGTGACATTCCATTTTCTTATTCGGGAATTGGTTTAGTGTATCTACTTGGGTTGGTTAAATAAACGGGGAAAAAAGGGTTCCCACATTATATTCAGTTGCCAATTTTGTTGACAAATTTAAGTGTTTTTTATCATTTATTCGTTCACTGATTTCAGGTTGTGGTGTGTGTGTGTGTGTGTGTGTGTGTGTGTGTGTGTTAGGGTGTATCATGCTCATTGAAGCGCGAATTTCAAGATTGGCAGTATGTATTCCTATGTAAAATTAAATTTTAGGAGGGGTTTGTTTTCTTGAACTTTTACTAAAAATCACGTTTAAGTGTTCAAATTTCCACTTTTTCGTTTTCTGGTTATGTACAGAACATCTGTGCAAGACATACACTGTAGTACAAATGTAATAGACCGGTTTCTTACCAAACAAAACCATTGTAACAGCTGTTATAGGCTACTAGAGTTTCACTGTGATAATTTTCTGTTTCAGATACAAAGCTTGAAGATTGTGTAGCCACCATGGCACGCAAGGACGAAAGACCAGAAAAAGTTCTGGTTCAAAGCTGAGTGATCTGGTGGGTCCAGGCAAGCAGTTATTTCCCACAGAGTTCAACCTGGAGAGCTGTGTTTCAGAGAGGAATCCTCCTCCAGGAAGAGAAGCTGCTTCTGGATGATATGAAGAGAGCTCAGTACCCTCTGCAAGATTTGCCTAAGGACTTGGCATCACTGGTACTGCGCACAGTGGCGCAAAAGCAATGCCAAGTTCATTCCTGTGATCATTCAAGAGAGATCCATTGCCAGAAAGATTCTTGTCAAGTGGAATGAAATGATTGGCCTAGTGAATCAGAGAGAAGAGAATATCTGAACTTGATACGTTGTTTGACATAACAACCTGCAGACCTTAGAATGGATCTTAGGGTCTTTGTTAGCCTTAGCTTCTGTAGATCTGTTCTGTAGATCACTCTCTGTGGAACTGAAGCATCTGGCTGCTCTGGCTGTGCTGCTAGAGTTCATGTCAACTGTGACTGTCCTCTGCCTCAGAAGATTCCAAAGCTAGAGCTAGAGTGGCTCCATTACCAGAAGATCAAAACCTCAGAAGTTTCTGGCTTCCGGATGGCATCTGTTGATGTGAAGGAAACAGTGAAGCAGGTGAAGGCTGCTAAGAGGAAGGAGGAAGAACAGAAGGCAGCTGAGAAGAGAAACAGAAAAGAGGAAGAAAAGGAGCTACTGCTTAGAGATGAAGATGAGGTGACTTTCTTGCAAGAGTCTCCAGGCAGAGCAGCTCCGACTGCTGACACAGATTTTTCCAGTACTGCACCAGGCACAAGCTCCAGTGTCAACACTGGCAAAGTCTCCACCTCTGGCAGGAAGAACTACATGGATATCTCAAGCACTGCTGCGGCTGCAGTCAGGTTTAAGGTGGCAAACACTCCTGCAGCAGCCATTGCAACTGGTTTCTTGCAAGATCTCATCAAAGCTGGCCATCTATCTGCTGATAAGGCATATCTAGCTGTTGACAGGATGAAGATGTGGAGGGGCAAGGAGTCTGTAATAGGTGCCTCGGTGGAGGCCCTGGAGAAAAGAACAGAGGGAGAGGAGATCAAGGGAATTTTCTTTGATGGAAAACAAGATAAGAAGACAAAGATCATGAGATACAATGAAGAAACTGGCCGCTTCCATCCTGATATTACAACTGAAGAGCACTATAGTGTTACCTGGGAACTTGAGGGGAAGTATCTCTTCCATTGTACACCAGAAGAACCTGAAGGAAATGTAAAGATACTATTGTGGTCCTTGGTGACTCCACAAACACAGGACCTGATGGAGGAGCCATCGCTCACTTGGAGAGACTGCTAGGTCACAAGTGTCACTGGCTGATATGCCAGTTGCATATCAATGAACTCAGCCTCAGGCACATGATCATCAAGCGTGATGGTCCCTACACGCACAAGTCTAGGTTCAGTGGCCCAATAGGAAAACTTTTGGAGAAGATCAATGACATACCTGTCCTGTCAACTTTAGCTTCAAGGCTCTGCCAGGAGAAGATATAATTGAACTGCCAGAAGACATTGTACAGAACCTAAGCACTGACCAGAAGAACTGCTACCTACTGATCAAAGCTCTCAAGACAGGAGATTTGAGCAAGGAAGTTGCTGGTCTGAAGTGTGGCCCACTGAATCAGTCACGCTGGCTGACTACAGGTGAGGCTCTGTTGATGCTGTGGATGAGGCAGCATGGTCTGAAGGGGGAGGTGTTGAAGAAGCTGGAGGTACTGCTGAAGTTCTACCTGGACTTCTACTTCAAGATGTATTTTGAGATCAAGGTGAAGCACCACATGAGGTATGGACCTCACCATATTGTGACCGCTCTGGGACTGCTGAGAAGCCAGACCTCTGAAGTCAGGAACATAATCACTCATGTGATAGTTCGTGGAGCATATCATGCTCACAGTGAGAACCTCATTGCCTCTCTCCTGTGCAATGAGGATGAGGAGGAGAGGGCATGGGGGGGTTGAGATGATCAAGAAGATCAGAGGTAAGTCTGAGTATGGAGACATGAGTCTGAGAACTCATAGAAACCCTAAACTGAATTTTGATGCCACTTCTCCAATTACTCTGATTAATTGGGATAAGGAGAAACTGTATGAGCCACTCTTCACTTGTAAGATGTCAAGATGAGAAGTTGAGGAGCTTCTCAGGTCTCCACTTGAAGTTGAGAACTTCTCAGTTCACACTCAAAGCTGTGCAAGAGCAGTCCAGGAAGTTTCAGCTGCAGCTCATGCAGTGTATGGGCAGGAGAGAAGAGATGGTTTTGTTCGTGCTAGGATAGATCACAGAGAATTGTTGCCAGTTTTCAAGTCAAAGCAAGACATTATGAACATGTTTTAGATCTCTACAAGACCTGCTAGACAAATGAAGATGCTTTCAGAAGAAAAAATCTCAAAACATTCAGTTGACCAGCATATTATTACAAGCTAGGGGTGGAGGAGGGACTTATACAAGTATTAAAGAAGAATTGCAATTGCAAAAAAGAGGTTGAACGTCACAGCAGCTTGCGGAAAGGTGGGGGCAGCTGCCATCACACTCAGTGATGCCGAAAAGAAAAGAAATAAAAATTGGTGGAGGCGTTTCTAAAAAAAAGAAAATGCAAGACCAAGAAAGAAGAACAAAAAGATTCTGCCTGAGGAAGAGAACAGCCGCGAAATGTGGTGTTTATAGGAGACTAAAAATCATACAATTCCTTAGTTTTGGGCCATTTTGGGTGATTTTGGTTATTTTAAGGGTTATGAACCACTTTGGCTGATCTTAAATGGGTCTAAGCCTGCCCCTAGAAATGCTTAAGGGTGTATGTGAACAATATTGAACATATGGAGGTCATTTGAGGCTACCAAGTCTTTGAAATTGGCGAAAAATCCCATTTTTCGACAAAAAAGTGCGATTTTGAACACTTAAATGCGATTTTTCGCAAAAGTTGCAGAAGATGAACCCCTCTTAAAATTCAATTTTACATAGGAATACATACTGCCAATCTTGAAATTCCAAGTTTTTCAATATTCGACCTGAGCATGATGCACCCTAGTGCGCGTGCAACTGAGCACAAGTGAGGTCAAATGTGTAATACCTTGTATATGTAATGGGGTTAATATTTTTGTAAGGTAACAACACTCTTCGTACGGCGGAACTTTAAATTTTTTTTTAGAAAATTAGGAAACATTTTTAGTGCAGAGAAAACAGGTTTTATTAATTCGTGTTTGCGTTCTTCCTTTAAATAATTTACTGCACTTTTGCATAGAGAAATTCGCTAACAACGCTTTAAACAGTATTTTTGTCAGCCAAAAATGAACAATAAAGTCAATATATCTGATGCTCATTTCTATGATCATTCAAGTACATTCTTTAAAGAACTAAAACTTCTAAAGCTCAAAGATATAACGAAAGGGGCACATTTTATTTTCATTTACAAATACAGAAACAAAATCATTAACTTACAATGGATAAATAAATATTTTGTAACTCCCCAAGAAATTCATTCATATCGGACCAGAAATAGATCAAAGAATGTATTCAACAATTTAGTCGTAGCTTGTCTTAGTTTAAAAAAATTACCCATTTTATTTGGACAAACTATGGAATGATTTAAATGTTGATATAAAAAATATTTCAAACGTAAATTCTTTTGAAAAGAGTTAAAATCTCGATTAATCATGAAATATTAATAAAAGTCTGGGATTAAATGTACATTGCTCTATTACTTGTTCATTTCTCTTGTCTGTTGAGTCTTTGTACTGTTTGTATAATATCCATACTAATAATTTTGTATTTGTTTTATATTTATAATAATAATAATAATAATCCAAGCTTTATATTGTATTCCCATCATTAGTTCGTTTTTGTATTAATTATAATTTAAACGCGAATTATATGTCATGTAGTTATTTCTAATTAATCAGGGAGCCCAGTAAAGCCGAAGTTTGAATTTAAAGCGAATTTCTGACGAACCCAATTAAGGGCAAGTTATATGAAATAAATAGTCCAAATGACAGTCCAAGTGTGTGTGTGTGTGTGTGTGTGTGTGTGTGTGTGTGTGTGTTTTAAATAGTCCCCCTGAAGTTCATTTCCCATTTTCTGTTACGACACACTGGAGAAAAAAATTGTCTGAAAGAAAACTATTATCTAAATTTTTTAAGGGGTAATCCAATGACAAAAAGGCAAATGCAATTAGCGTGTTTTTAAGTATCGTTCAGGTGTAATTACAAGTTTTTTATACATTAAGATGTAAAATTTACAAAGTTTATTCGAAGAAAAACATATTAAGATGATTGTGATTCAAGTTGTAATGCGATAAAGTGTGTATGTGTAATAATATACAGGGTGTCCGAGAATTATCTGTACAATTTTTGGCTGTTATTAAAAGTCAACCATGAAGTGTAGAAATTCCAGTGTTTTCCCATTTTACAGAGAATCTCATTAAGTTTTTTCTGATACCACGTTTTGACAAGTCTTTTAGAAATGTACGCGGGTGACAGACATTGATGATTTAAAAGCAAGAATCACAGCTGGTATTGAGCGAATTGATGTGGATATGCTGCAGCGTACATGGCAACATTTGGAGTATCGATTGGATGTTTTGCGAATCACTAATTGTGCACATTCGAATGTTTGTAACAACGTTACTTTAATAAAAGAAACTTTTGAAAACACAGATTCTAAATAATCTTGTTTAAGAATTTTACGTGTGTTATCAAGAATTTTATTAAAAGATGAAATTGTACAGATAATGTTCGGACACACTGGAATTTCTAAAAAACTTGTCAAAACTTGGTATCAGAAAAAACTTAATGAGATTCTCTATAAAATGGGACAACACTGGAATTTCTACACTTCATGGTTGACTTTTAATAACAGCCAAACATTGTACAGATAATTCTCGGACACCCTGTATATATAATATCTGCAGAGCCGCATTTAGGGGGTGGCGCACCGGGCAAATGTCCAAGGCCCCGCGCCCGATGGGCCCCGCAAATTTCAATTGAAAAAAATTAAACGTCACGTATTTGCCATCTGCGACGAGTTTTACTTTTTCCGGCAGGCGGCATGGCATCAGACATTCTAATATCCACTCTGATGGTGTTTAATTTGTTGTTCTTGTCAGTGTTACTCATTTCTAATGTTGTTACTAACTTACTTCTTGTTGTTTCTGTTGCAGATTCATGATTTATGTTTTTATTGTTGGCATTGTAATACGTACAACATGGAAACGAGCCGTGACCGGGATCGAAGGAGGAAATATAAACCTGGTAGTGAAAAGCGTAAGGATAAGAAGCGCAGAGAAGAGTTTCTTGCGACGGTGCCGAAACTGACTAATTGGATTAAATCATCAGCAACTAAGTCAGCCCCTTCAGCAGGCCCACCAGCTTCAGGACATGCAATTAATGACATTGGTTTGTGGCCACAAGTGCTGACCGATGACTTTAGAGAGTTCTGGATAGAGCGGGGAACATCAGATTGCCGAAATTATGACGGCGACTTCAGTAACTCTTCAACTACTGAAAGTGGTACAACACGCCGATGTACGAAGACATTATTTGTTAAGAAACATAGCCTGACGAATGAGAGGATTGAGGTGTCATGGCTGTGCTATTCTGAGTCCACAGGCTATGTTTACTGTTTTGTCTGTAAATTAATGTCGAGAGCGGATAGCAAGTTCACAATCGGGTTCAACGACTGGAAGCATGGTAGGCAATCGGTCGAAGTACACGGCAAATGTGAGCAACATATGGAGTCGATGAGATATTTGTTGGTTAGAAAGTCTGTCTCCGGCCGTGTTGATTCGAAACTGGTGAACCAGTTTGAAAAGGAGTGCAACTACTGGCAGGAAGTTTTGCGGCGCTGTGTCGACGTTATCAAGTATATCACGTCTCGAGGACTAGCAATTCGTGAACACGACTCCCTTTTCGGTTCACCAAACAACGGCAACTATTACGGAATTTTGGAACTTTTAAGTAAGTAGGACAGTTTTCTAGCTGCGCATATAAGCGAGCATGCCAGCAAAGGTAGCGGACACACCTCGTATCTCTCTCATTTCATTTGCGAGGAACTCATGCTGTTGATGGCCGATAAAGTACTTCAGACGATTATCCGAGATGTCCAGCAGTCAAAATACTACTCTCTATCCGTCGACTCTACGCCTGATGTTTCCCACACCGATCAACTGTGCTTCATCGTCCGATATGTGGTTGAGTCTGGGTCCGTCGAGCGATTTCTACAGTTCATACCTATGAACACACATACAGGGAAAGGAATCGCCGACGTGGTCCTCAACTTTCTGGAGACGCATGGCATTCGAATTGGAGACTGCAGAGGACAGTCTTATGATAACGCAAGCAATATGGCAGGAAAATACACCGGCGTAAAGAGCCACATCAAGTCAAAATCTCCGTATGCTGAGTTTGTGCCATGCATGTGCCACCCACTAAATCTTGTGGGTAAATCAGCAGTGGACAGTTGCACAGCAGCCGTTGAATTGTTTATGCTCATTCAGAATGTCCACACGTTTCTAGTCTCCTCGACATACCGATGGCGTCGACATGTAGAGGTTCTCGATAGTAGTTCCCGTAGTGAGAAACTAAAGGTCGACAAAGGTCTCTCCGATACCCGCTGGTCAGCCAGATCAGATGCCGTCCAATCTTTAACCGATGGCTACGCCGAGAATATCGTGGTATTGGATGAGCTAGCAGCAGATACCAGCCAAACTGCGGAGGCCAGAGCGATCGCCAGGGGATTGTCTAAACAGCTTCAACAACTCGAAACAGCCATTTTATTGGTTTTATGGACACTATTCTCGAACGATTTCAAAAAACGAATGCATCTCTGCAAAAACAAGGAATGTCGTTAGACTCAGCCACCCTCTTGCTGAAATCACTACTGCAATTTGTTGAAGATCTCAGATCAAGATTTGACGAATTCGAGGACCAGGGCATCGGAAAGTGCGGTCATCGAGTATACAAGGAATCGACTCAACGCACAAAGAAGAGAAAGCGCCATCATGACGAAATCGGAACTGCCGAAGATACGAACCTGACACCAAGAGATTCATTTCTGACTACTGCATTTCTCCCGATAATCTTTTCTGCAGGACAGCGTACGCTTCTAGACGAGTGTTCAGAGTGGTACACAGTTTATCATTTATAATTGATAACTGTGTACCACTCTGAACACTCGTCTAGAAGCGTACGCTGTCCTGCAGAAAAGATTTGGATTTTTGTATTTCCTTCTAGTCCTGAACATCGACAGTCTTCGACGGTCAGCTGAATATCTAGTACGATGCTATCCGGCTGATCTGGAGAAAGAGCTGGTAACAGAAGTTGTGCAGTTCGCTGCCCTAATGAAACTCACCGAAAGTGAAACAGAATCCCAGACGGAACGTGAAGACATGTGCAACAGATTTTATCGGCATATGAACACAAACGAACTGAAAGGAACATTCCCAAACATGGAAATAGCAATGAGAATATACCTGTGTATGTTTGTCACGAACTGTTCTGGTGAACGTTCATTCTCGAAACTCAAACTGATCAAAAATTACCTTCGCCTCACAATGAGCCAGGAGCACCTTTCGTCCCTGGCGCTGTTGAGTATAGAGCATGAGGTGTTGCAGTCGGTGAGTTTCGAGGACAATCACGCAGTTTTCCAAACAAAAAGCCAGGTAGCGTCCTATGTAATATTCATTACAAATCTACACTCTATCTACAGTACAGTAAGCTGTACAGTTTAGCTGTTTATTAAGTGCATCACAATAACTGTGTAGGTTTATTAAGTGCATTACAACTGTGTAGCCTACTAGTGTAGCTGTATACACTGTATGTGTACATAGTAAAGTTATAGTCTTTAAAATCATATTAATAAGCCGAATGGCTTCCGCATGTGTGTTAAAAAATATATCTGTTATGTGCATTACAAAATATTGTCATTCATTAACACACTAAAATAATACATCCCAAGAAATAGTTTGCCCAAGGCCCCGCACACTGTAAATGCGCCCCTGAATATCTGTATATATATATATATATATATATATATATATATATATAATATATATATATATATATATATATATATTATAGAGGAGATTGTATACACCGATCGACCATGGAAGTACTCAGGGAGCATTACGCAGGAGACAGGGAATGCTGAAACTCCCGTTTCTCCTGTCA
Organism: Bathynomus jamesi; assembly: GCA_023014485.1. Classification (NCBI taxonomy): domain Eukaryota; kingdom Metazoa; phylum Arthropoda; class Malacostraca; order Isopoda; family Cirolanidae; genus Bathynomus; species Bathynomus jamesi. The sequence goes on along the minus strand of JAJOZX010000089.1, from coordinate 648,699 downwards.
TTATCCCCTTTAGCTGATCTCTCTGTCTCATCTACCCAAACACACACTTCTCCCCTCTATTCTTCACTACACATACATGCATTTTACACACTACTTAATCTTTTTAAAATAGAAGAAAAATGGCATCGTGAGCCTCGGAGACCTTCATTTCGGTTCTTTCTAATATAAGTCTTGTATAGGGAGGCATGTTTTTTTGCAAACAAGCGCCCTTGGCCTCTCCTTCCTAATGATATGAGGCCGCGCTAAATTTAAGTTTGGAGAAAACGCGCGTTAAGGTTTTAAAAATGTAAATAATCGATGAATATTTGATGATTTTATGGCTATGATGAACTTGGTCTCATTTTCAAGGTATTTTGTCGTTGATTATAAAAAGCATCATAAAGAGGAAAGATAAAGAGTGCAAAATTTTGGGACCATCGCAGGTTCGTCACTATCGCACGAAGCGTCTCGTATACAATATTATGAAATTGTTTCATAAATTAGTATATACATATTCAGGAAGTCAGTAAACAAAAAAGTTCCTCTGAACATAAATCCGAAATCGCTTCGTTTCAGAGATACATTGATTTGTTGCCGAGGACGATCCAATTAAAATGAAAGTCATTAAAGTTTATCAACGTTTATTTATAGCAAGTGCTCAAAATGTTTCCATGCATCAGGGTACATGCTTCAACGCGTCGTTGAAAATTTGGCCGCATACGTTTGAAAACACGTACATGGTCGCGTATTGTTTCTGAACAATGTTGAACACGTTACCACAATTCATCTCTGTTATTAACTTCTCTCGCATAAACAAGAGTTTTTAAAGAACCTCACAAGAAAAAGTCAATTGCATTTAGGTCAGTAGACCCGAGTGGCCAAGCGACAGAACCATGTCGCGCAATCCACCCGCTGAAGATTATTTTCATTCAGAAAATTTCGAACAGCATTTGTATTTTCGTAAACTTTAGTGACTTTCATTTTAATTGGATCGTCCTCGGCAATAAAACAATGTATCTCAGAAACGAAGCGAAAGCGGATTTATGCTCATAGGAACTTTTTTGTTCACTTTGACGTCTTGAATAAGTACACTAATTTATGAAACATAGTTTGATAACACCCTGTGTATATATGTATATATGTGTGTGTGTGTATGTGTATATACTGTATATGTGGCGCTCCTAAGTATTCGTACAGAGGAATATTTGAGTTATATTCGTTCTAAACTTTGGTATCCTGTATAAGATAGTTATAAAATTTTAACAAATAAAAAAAAAAAAAAAATTTAACTCGAACATATAATGTAAAACATCAAAGAATTTCAGGAAAATAAAAAAGTTAAAATGCGAAAGTTTTCGTACATTTACTTACAAAATTATGTAATACTTTTTGTGTATCCACTTTTTGCGTGAATGACTTCAATGATTCGTTTTGGGTATTTTTCTACAAAGTTTCGACATCTCTCAGTACAAATTTTAGCCCATTCTTCTAAAGAAAATTCTTGCAATTCATTCAGATTCAAAGAGTTTCTCCCGCGGACATCTTTTTTCAAATCAAACCATAAATTCTCGATCAAATTCAAATCTGGGCTTTGACTGGGCCACTTGAGAAGCTGGAATTTTTTTGTCGAAGTCATTTCATGCGCTCTTTTACTTCTATGGTTTGGATCATTATCTTGTTGCAGTACCTAGTTGCGACCCACTCGTAACTTTCGAACTGACGACAATACATTTTCTTTACTAAAATATTTTGATATTTCTTCGAATTCATGATTCCATTAATGATGACAAGCTTTTCTGCACCATAAGTACTAAAGCATCCCCAAAGAAGCAAACTACCACCACTATGTTTAACCGTAGGAGGGATTTTTTTTCCTCGAATGCAGGATTTGATTTTCGCCAAATATACTGTTGCTCGTTGTTTTCAAATAATTGAATTTTGGTCTCGTCTGTCCAAGGAACTTTCTTCCAGAATGCAAATCCATCATTTTGATGAACCTTGGCATATTTTAAACGAGCTTCTTCGTGCGCTTTTCGTAGTAGAGGTTTTCTTCGTGCAACTCTTCCATGCAGACCATTCTTTTTCAATGCACGATGTACAGTAGAGAGATGGACATAGATCTTAAAACGTCTTAATGTTCGGCAAATTAATGTTCTGAAATTTTGCAAGGTCGTCCACACCTTGGTAGAGTTTTGATTGTTCTAATGCCTTTCCATTTCTTTATAACTGCAGCAACTGTCGTCAATGAAATTTGAAGTTGTTCTCCTATTTTCCTTTAACTCTTTCCAGACTCGTGTGTAACAATAACAGATCTCTTAAGATCTGTAGACAAATCTTTGCAACGATGACCCACTGCTTAATAATGGCTTGTACAGTCATCCGTCTTCTATGAAGATTCACAGAGGAAATCTAGAATTCAGAATTGCTAACAGTCTCTAATCAATAAATAGTCAACTACTGATAAAAAAATTTAATTTTTAAAGCTAAGGTGGACACACAAAGTATTAGATAATTTTGTAAATAAATGTACGAAAACTTTTACATTTTAACATTTTTTTATACAACTTTTATAAACCGTTTTCTGGCGTTTTTTGCTTTTGTCGCTTAGCCACTTCTTCCGAGGAAGGCCTCATATACTGTATACTAATTAACTATTTATTTATTAACTTATTTCAGGGCGCTATCGAAGTTTAAGATACTGTGCAATCATAGTAGTTTACCCTTTCCAGTTAGGTGAGATCGCTTCGCTCGGCTAAATTTGCCGATATCCTCATGTATATGTAATTGTGTGGAAGGAAAGAAATTGTACGAGATCGTATGAACGTATCAACCGATCTCCAAAGTTATTTTATGAAATTTAAAAAAAGAAGCTATTATTCACGACAGCATTACATACATAAATTACAGTTTTTGTAAAGTCAGCAACCTCCCTTCCCTCACCAAAAAATCACGTGATCAGGAATCCCCTAAAAAATTTCCTCTCGTCTCCTTCCATCCTTTGTTTTATTTAGTTGGCAAATAGAGGAAATTTATTGCCAATCATAAATCACTTTCATTTATAAGCAAATTTCTTGCAATATGATTTAAGATCCGTGCTCGCAAGTAAGAATGGCTCTGACACGACGTGTTTATGAATACCAAGAAAATGCTAATAGAGGTATTCGAACACCACACTTTCGGATACGAGAGAGGATGAGTCTCTCATGCCAAAATTAATTGAGAGAGAGAGAGAGAGAGAGAGAGAGAGAGAGAGAGCATGGTTGTTTATTTGTTTTGGGTTGTTCAACCTCCATCGCTTCATCTATAATAAACGTTATAACTTATATGACGGAGGGGACCTACGGCTTTACGTGGGATCCCAACCCCTTCTCCCTATATATACCACCAAAAAAGCATCTTAATCGCTGAAATGTAGGTCCGAGCCGAGACCCGAACCTAACAACCCAGCGATTTATACCAGTACGCTATACCCTGTGTGTGTGTGTGTGTGTGTGTGTGTGTGTGTGTGTGTGTGTGTGTGTGTGTTTAATCCAGTTTCAATTCTCCAATTTAGTTGGCAGATTCGATACATTTCAAATTTCTAATCTAGATATGGCTAGTTCTGGCTCGGAATTAGTCTTAAAAATAATAATCCAAAATTAAATCTAAATCCAATTTGAAATGAAACATTAAAACAAACTTATATTCAATAATTAAAAAATTTGAATCTCTCTCTCTCACTTTATGTAAACTAAATTACCAATTCCTTTTTCATTACCAAGCACTAAAATAAAATTATTAAAAATATAAAATTAAGAATTTATCCCAATTTTCGTCTATGGAAACGCACTTGCTATCCGATTTTTTAAAATTATGGACTTTTATAATTAGTATGTGTGTATATATATATATATATATATATATATATATAAAATTTTAACTTAAAACTATTGGTAGCCCTGTGAATAATCCTATCAAGAAATGGAATGATAGTATCCTTTTCAATTTCTAAAGTGAACTTAATAGAGGGAACTAAAATATTGAAATTATTAAGGAATTCATGAACGTGTAAGAGACATAAAATGTCGTCCATGTGCCGCAGTCATTTTAGATCGAAGTTTAACAATATTACCGAGTGATTTTGTCTCAAAATAAAAATAAATAAAGCTGAGAAATGTGTCTACAACGACAGCAAAGAGAGAAAAGAATTTAAAAACATATCGTGTATGCCATATAATAAAAATTTAATTAAACTCATTCAACGTGCTTTAGAGGCGTAGAAATTAATGTTGTGTTTACTTACAATAATTCTGCCAACAGTTTATTAGTTCGTAATAGCTCCGCGAGTGTCCCTGGATGTATTTATTCGATTAAATGTAACTATTGTAATTTAATATATATTGGTCAAACGGGCAAAACTGTGAACTAGAAGTAAACGGCATGAAAATTGTATTCGTGCAGCTAATGAATCTCGCGCCAATTTTGCTCATGTACGTAAAAATAAACGAGTAATTGAGTGGAATAATTCAGGTTTCTTGTTCACAAATAATAACAATGTTGAAAGAAATATAATTGAAGCAGCGTGTTTTAGCGTGCCCATTAGTAGAATTTCCTACTGCCAAAATTGTATGACAAACAAATTTGGCGGTAGGAAATTCTATCAGTGGCAGTAATGGATTAAGCATGTGGGTAATTTTAAGGTTAGCTCTGATACGTTTGTGATTGTGTTTTCAACTTCATTTTTAATCAGTATAAAAATAGTTTCCCGCCACACTTCAATAATCCGGGGGATTAGACCCTTTTTCAGAGATTTCAAATAAGATATGTATATAAGCTGGGCGGACCAGGGTTGCCAGGTCGTACAAATTTGGAATTTTTTGCCAAAATTCTGGGATCTTCTGAAAAACTGCCATTTTCATTTGGCAAAAAATAATGGCTGCCAAAGAAATGCCAATTCTCAACATTTTGTTACCATTTTCTGCCAAATTTAGGACATCTTATGCAAAAGTATTTGTACACCAATTTTAATGCAAATTAACAACTGATTTTGGAGTTTAGCGACAATATAATATGCAATTTTTCACTTAGCTACTGAATAATATAACTGGTATAGACAGGCCCTCTCAGAGGTCCAGAGAGGCCCGGGCCACTTCCAGCTTTTGAGGCCCATAGCTAAACCCATTTATTACTTTCACTGCAAAACATTATATTCAAACCTGAAAGTTTCTAAATTTGAGGCCCCCCCTTAAGCTTGAGGCCCAGGCCAAATGGCCCTCCTAGCCCACCCCCCCTCTGATAGGCCCTGGCTACAATAGGCACTGATGGTGCATCTAAGCTATGTGGAATTCATAACTCGGTGTACACAAGAATTAAGGAGTATTCCCCTAACTGTGTTTTAGTTAAATGTATTTTTCACAGTTTAAGTCTGTGCGCTCATACGCATTTGTAGAACTTCCTTCAAATCTCGGTTTTTTGCTCAGTGAAATTTCAAAATGGTTTAAATTTACTTCTGAGAAAAGAAGTGATTATGATAAATTGTTTGAGGTCATGAATTCTAACATTCCTAACTTGCATTCCACTAAATTTGTTACTCCATCAGAAACCAGGTGGCTGGTGACAGCAAAAGTGATATACTCAGTTATTACACAATGGCATGAATATTTTAGATCCATCATTTATGTAAAAAATTACACTTGTAGAATGTTGTTGGATATGTTAAATGATAAGGTAAATTATCTATACCAGGTGTTTGTTTCTCCGCTCATAAATGAATTTGAGCAAATTAATGCATCCTTTCAACATAAAAATGCTGATCAGTGTCAATTATTCAGTGACCTGAATATTTTTTACATTTCATTAAGAAGCGGAGTTTGTAAAGATGAATTCATAAATAGATATGAAAATATACAAGATTCACATATAAGACCTATTAAAGATATCCAATTTGGAGCTAAATTCTACCAGGAACTAGAAAAATCAAAATTTTCACAGGAACAGATCTTTCAGCTACGACATCGCTGCCTGAAATTTCTGGTAACAACAGTAACTCAAGTTTCCAAAAGACTGCCTGACAAATTTGAATTTTATGATGCATTAAAATCTTTTCATCCAGATATATTTCTCTCCCAGAGTATGTATGTCCAATTTCATAACTTGAACCTAGAAGAATTTAATATTAGAAATGTGGATCTTCAACAGATTGAAACTCAGTACATAAATATTAGATTGGTTGATTGGGCAAGCCGAGATGTGGACTTTAACAATCAAATGAAATTTTGGTGTTTTGTGTACAGCTTCAAAAATGCTGTTGGAGTGTATTGTTTTAGAGCTCTAGCAACATTAGTTTTGACCAATTTGTGTTTGCCAATATCTAATGCATATGTTGAAAGAATGTTTAGCCATGCTACAATAGTAAAAACAAAATTGAGAAATAAAATGGGGTGTAGGCTTCTAAACAGCATCTTGATGATAAAATCACATTTGATGTCAAACAATTTATGTTGCACAAATTTTGATGTAACTAATGAGATGTTAAGTGAATTTAATGCTGGTATTTATGACAGTAATGTTAATAAAGAAACTGTGGAGGGTAATGTTGATAAAGAAACTGAAGAGGCAATTGATATTTTGTCTGAAGACTTTTGATTTATTCACTCGCATTTAAGCTAGTCTTTTTTATACAAATCAATTTCGCTTTCCTTTGGTTTAATTTAGTACAATTAATGGTATAGCATCTAACTACTTTTACCGCATGAACTAATATACATTTTCTTAACAATTATATTTTTGTCTTTTATATTCCTCATTGCTTTGAGAATTGACAAAATTTTTGCAATTTTTTTAAAAATTTTATGCCAAAAACTGAAGATATAAATGCCAAAAGTAAGTCAGAACACCTGGCAACCCTGGGGCGGAGTCGTCTATATTTTCAGTTTCCCTGTAGAGGAGTTGAAATAAATTTGAAAGTACTCGGAGTGGATGAATCACTTTTTCCTACAGGTTATTTAAAAATAAAGAAGTTCATGCATTTGATGTAATATATATATATATTATATATATATATATATATATATATATATATATATATATATATATATATATATATATATATATATATATATATATATATATCACAGACCGTGCATGGAACAAGGAACTCTTGTGGGAAAATTAAATCCACTATAGTCCAAATAAGTAATGGTAAATGTCAAACACTATAGTTTTTCTTTTTCATGATGTTTGGGCAACGGGTTTGACCCGTTGTCCGCGTTGGGCTTCCATCATGAAAAAGAAAAACTTTAGTATTTGTCATTTACCATTACTTATTCGGACTATAGTGGATTTAATTTTCCCACAAGAGTTCTTTGTTCCATGCCATGGTCTGTGTGTAACCATTCTGAGTTGTAACACACACACACACACACACACACACACACACACACACACACACATACATATATTCAGAGGTTGGGCAAAATAAAGGAAACAGTCGCATTTTCGGCACTGTATTTTCTGATATCATTAATACCATTATATGGTTTAATTTTGTAATATGTAAATGCATATTACATTGAAAACATCTGTTTTAATGTGGTGATACTGTATTTTTGTTGTTCTTGTAGAATAAATAAAAATATGGCAGTTGGAAAAGATCTACAGACCTACAGAAGCTAAGGCTAACAAAGCCCCTAAGATCCACTCTAAGGTTAGCCCGAGAGAAAGAAGAGAGTAGGGGGTTAAAAGAAGAGAATAGGGGTTCAGTAAGTAGCAAAACCTATCATTCGTGGGTTAACATTCATTCAGAAAAAGAGAGAGACTCGCCATCATCATCCGCCGGCCACTGCCGATAAGTCGGAAAAATAGTCGAAGAGAATAGGAAAGGGGTGAAAGATAAAAAGAAGTAAAATAAGAACGCTTACAAACCATGCAAACACAGTCTTAACGCAAACACTGTCATACTGTGCAAACTACAGACATGCAAGTAAAGAGAGGATAAGAAAAGAAAAAAAAATAAAGTATAAAAAAAAGTGGGTTAGTTTACGCTATAAGCTACATCTACACTGCGTTCGCACTTAAGCAGATTACATTTTCTCCAATGTTTTGAAAAGTTTTTCCCCGATTTCAATGAAATTTGTAGCAAATAATCATTATATATAGCAGCATTGATGGTATTCATTTCGATAAAATATTTTGATAATTAAAATAATTATCTCATTTTATTGAAAAATATGTAAAATATGATGTTCCGACTTATTAAGCAAGTATTCTATTTACGGATCTAAGTGGTGAAAATGGGTAAGAAGAAGGATTTAACATAACTGAGAAAAGAAAAATAGTCAAGTTACTCGCTGAAAATATAAAATCTATTGAAATTGCGAAGCAGCTTAGCAGAGCTTATCGAACTGTAAACAAGTTTGTAGCGGAGGGTACCAAACTGAGGCAGCGAAGTGATAAAGGAGCTTAAGAAAAGTGACAAGGCGGCAGATATCTGTAATCAAGCGCAAATTGCAAAGCATTCATTGTCCTCAAGTAAAGAGGTTCTTGAGCAGGCTGGCATACATAATGTACCAAGAACATCTCGATGTGGAATCCTCCAAACAATTGGCAAGACGTGTAAACCTACGATTCAGTCACCATTAACACCCAGGTACAAGAAGCAGCGTGTTGAATGGGCGCGTCAGTACGTGAAAACAGATTTTAATACTGTATTCTTAACCGATGAATGAAGAGCAACCCTTGAGGGATCTGATGGTTGGTCAAGAAGATGGATTGCTAAGGGTCAATCTCTACCATGGGATGAGGTTTTCTTTTAGAAAGTTTGTGTAAGACTGGGCATTCATTTTTACACCATCAGGCACTCTGTATGGGACAGCTACTTCATTGCCTATCAATCCTGCCCAAAACATGACGCTACCTTGTTGGCGTCTTAATCTCGATGGTAAAAATTGGCTCTCAGCAATCCATCTTCTTGACCAAACATCAAGTCCCTCAAGGGTTGCTTTTCATTCATCGGTGAACAATACAGTATTAAAATCTGTTTTCACGTACTGACGCGCCCATTCAACACACTGTTTCTTGTACCCAGTGGCGGTTCCTCATATGGGCAATATGGGCAGCCGCACAGGGCGGAATTTGTGGAGGGGCGGCATGAGCGCCTGCAAAAAAAATAAAAATAAAATAAGAATAAATAAATAAAGAAATAAATAAAAATAAAAAATAAAATAAAATAAATAATAAAAGACCTGTTGTGCCAAATTCAGCATGTGAGCAAGCAGATGCAGTCTCCTAGCATGCACGTTGATGTTGCAGTAAATCTCCTAAAAAAAACAGAGAGAGGTCTCCGCAATTACAGGGCAACAGGTTTTGTGGCTGCACAAATGGCAGCCACAGATATCTGTGAACAAATGAATGTGGAGGCTGTGTTAAAACAAAAACGGCTGAGGTCCACAAAGCGGCACTTCTCCTATGAAGCATCTGATGAGCCCTTGATTGATGCTTTGAAGAAGCTGGAGGTGACATTTTTCAATGCAGTGGTTGATGCTGCAACATCAGCCATTCAGGAAAGATTTTCCACGTTGGAAATTGTGGGAGAGAAGTTTGGAGTGCTGACACATTTCCAAAATCTCACATTTGAGGAGCTGACAGAACAATGTGTGAACCTTAGTACTACACTACACTTTAAGGGACAATCTGACTTGGATGGCAGAGAGCTTGCACAGGAGCTGAAGAACTTGCCTGACTTGCCATCAAAGACCATATCCTTGCTTGAACTGCTGACATTTATCCATGAAAGGGAGCTCTCTGAAATATATCCAAATTTGTGGACTGCTCTCAGAATTGGTCTTACTCTTCCAGTCACTGTTGCTGAAGCAGAGAGGAGCTTTTCAAAGCTGAAGCTCATCAAATCACAGGAACGCCTTACCGGTCTGGCCATCATCAGTATAAATCATACAATTGCTGAGCAGATTTCATATGATGATTTAATTCATGACTTTGCATCAAGGAAGGTAAGAAGAGTCAGGCTTTAGATGGCAGTTGTGCTGTGGTGCAATTTATTTTGTTTCTTGTTCAAAGTGTAGCATAATAATTACCCTCTCTTAAGTCTTATTCTATTTATGTGATAGAGCATTTGTACAATTTAGAAATTTGATTCTCTAGTTTATTTATGGCAGTTGTGCAATTTAATTTGTATTTTTCCTGTTCATAGTATCATAATTACATTCTCTTAAGTGAGTTATTCTATTTACGTGATGAAGGATTTGTAAAATTCAGAAATTTGAGTCTTTGTTTTGGTTCTGAAGTTCCAACAATTATCCAATAAAAAGTTATTTTGTGAAAGAGTTATGTCTGTCCTTTATTTTGGGGGGATTCGAATGTGTGTGTGTTGGCGAACAGGGGGGGGGGGCGCTGAAGGTGAGGTTCGCCCAGGGCGTCATGTAAGCTAGGACCGCCACTGCTTGTACCTGGGTGTTAATGGTGACTGAATCGTAGGTTTACACGTCTTGCCAATTGTTTGGAGGATTCCACATCGAGATGTTCTTGGTACATTATGTATGCCAGCCTGCTCAAAAACCTCTTTACTCGAGGACAATGGATGCTTTGCAATTTGCGCTTGATTACAGATATCTGCCGCCTTGTCACTTTTCTTATAGCTCCTTTATCACTTCGCTGCCTCAGTTTGGTACCCTCCGCTACAAACTTGTTTAAAGTTCGATAAGTTCTGCCAAACTGCTCGCAATTTCAATAGATTTTATATTTTCAGCGAGTAACTTGACTATTTTTCTTTTCTCAGTTAATGTTAAATTCTTCTTCTTACCTATTTTCACCATTTAGATCCGTAAATAGAATACTTGCTTAATAATTCGGAACACAATATTTTACATATTTTTCAATAAAATGAGATAATTATTTTAATTATCAAAATATGTTATCGAAATGAATACCATCAATGCTGCAATATATAGTGATTATTTGCTATAAATTTCATTGAAATCGGGGAAAAACTTTTGAAAACATTGGAGAAAATGTAATCTGCTTAATAAGTGCGAACGCAGTGTAAGTTCGTGTTAGCCTAATTTTTTTTTAATATAATTTTGTTGCTGCCATATCACAAGCTGGCATTACTCGTCAACAGACTCAAACCTCGACCATTACTCCCAGAGCTCCTGTTGCTAACTGTTTTATTATTTTAAACGACGTTAATATTTTTGAAATGTCTATATCTAAACGGTTTTTAAACATATTAACGCTGGAAGAGTTCACGACGGACGCGGGAAGATTATTCCATTTATCAATTACTTTAAACGTAAAGTTTTTAGCGATGTTAGTAATGAAACGTTTACCACGTAATTTAAATCCGTTATTACGAGTAATTTAAATCCGTTATTACGAGTATTCCTATTATCGAAAATGAACAATTTGTCCAAATTTACGTCATCGATTTACCGACTGTGAGACTGAGAGGGATATATTAATAGGAGCCCCTTTGGTTGGCGTCTCGGTATTAGAAGTCGCGTAATTGCCCCTGTGTCTCGAGGAAATGTCCTCAAGGTTATGAATACAGCTTAACGTGGAATCCCAACCACGACCCACCACGGGTGGTCAGAAATTACAAAATTCTTGCACGGACTCGATCTCACGACCTCCCGATCAACAACCCAGCGTCTTAACCACTAGGCTCCCCAGGGTATATCCGTTTATTTTCTCATTGTATCAGTTTGTCGGGGACGCTAGTATCGGACCACATTTATCTACCAACCAATTGTTATTGTAATGAAGGATGAACAGCTCCGCGCGCCGACTGCCTTCACCGGGAATTGAACCCGGGACTGGTGGGTTTGTAGTCAGCGATGCTAACCACTACACCCCCCCGTGTGTGTATATATATATATATATATATATATATATATATATACACTATTATAATTACTTCACTGGATCATTAATAACAAACATTTCGTGTTCATACGACCTCTTTTTCCATTAAATGCAAAATATAAAAATGTAAAAATTATTTTGTGTGTGTGTGTGTGTGTGTGTGTGTGTGTGTGTGTTAGGAATGGATTCCTCCAAAAATAATATAGTGTAATATTGCTAAAATTATGATGCTGCATCTTGTACAGTTTCGAAAAATAGTTCTCCTTAAAACATATTTTCTAAAAATTATAAAACCTTACTAATTGGTAATATATATTCTGTTTCGGGAATTTTATTAGTGTGATCAAAATTAATGAAATATCCAAAGAAAATACTACCAATTAGTAATTGTTTATGCTTTTAAGAAATTTTACGTTTCTAGGCGAATTTTTTTCTGAAGCTGTACGTATACAGTGTGTAACAAAAGTCGTTCTTCGTAGGATATTTAGGTATTATTATAGTATTACACCCGTCTAACGTCCAGCAATTATTATACATTCATTAGGTAGATTTTTTAATTCTAAGACACTTTTCTTCTGTAGCGTTTCCGTCGCAAATGCTTCGTTTTCGAGATATAAACGTTTTTTTGGTGTGTATCTAGTGCGTGTTCGTACGTTCGTTTGTGTGTTCGTTTGTGTTGACGTCACATGTCTGCCCAATCAGAGTGCTCCATCCATTTCGAATTTGAATTAGTTTGCTACCGGAATGGCTTTGTGTGACATGTGTTCGTTCGATTATTACCGCTGTATTGTCGCTTTCTATGAAAATTTAGAAAAAAGTGTTGAGTTTCTGCGTGCTCACGGTGTTCTACCGACAGTAGTGAAGTGTCCACATTGTAAAACGGAGTGTACATATCGTCAAGACCAGAAACTGTGACGTTGTAGAAAAAGTTACGTTGTGCTTAAAACGAAGAAAAGACGGTACTGTGATTATTCTGTCTTAGATTTTAAAGGTAATTCCTGTTTTTCTTTTAGGATAGGTTAGGTTTAGTTAAGTTAGGTTAGGTTGTTAGGTTAGGTTAGGTCAATTTTGAAGGTGAAATTTGTTTTTCCTATGGTTTTTGATGTGTTTTGAACGAATCTGACCTTCAAAACTGTCGGAAATGACTCGTTTTCTGTGATTTCCCCCACATTGCCGGCTGGGGGGGGGGGGGGGTTATCTAAAAACGAGTCATTTCCGACGGTTTTGAAGGTCAGATTCGTTCAAAACACATCAAAAACCATAGAAAAAACATAAATTTCACCTCCAAAGGGAGACGGGTGTAATACTATAAATTTATCGATATTTATTATATTGAATTAAATGTTGAAATTGCAAACTACAGTAGATATTTTTATGTACGGAACAAGAGTCCATATCCACGGCATATTTACTTTCATGAATCTTATTTTATTGATCTGACGCCACTAAATTTTTTCTTTGAGGGCATCTCGAGTCAGTATTCTACTCATTACGACCATACACCATGCATTGATCGCCTGAAAGAAAAAATTTACGAGAAATGCGTCAGAATTTGTGAGAATGTGTTATCCAATGTTTGATCTAACTAACGGGTGCGGCAAAAATAACGCCCTTTTTAGTTTATTCTCTTTTATTGAAGGAAATAAATCAATTACAGCATTTTAAGAGAAATAATAAGGGTTTTAAGAAAAATACAGCATTTTAAGAAAAATAATAAGTACTTTCTCAGTAAAAACTAAAAAATAACAAAATGATACAATATAAAACTAAAAAATTATACTGTATAAAACTAAAAAGATACAATTATTAAAAGGGCGTTACTTTTGCCGCACCCGGTATATCAAAAGTCAAACAAATTTCTGATACGCATTTCGTAAATTTTAATGTAATAAAATAAATATGCTGTGAGTAATGACTTTTGGTACACCCTGTACGACTAATAATTAAAAATCAGATGTGTCAAATTTTTCTTATGTAGAAAAGAAGGGATTGGGGAGTGGCGGGGTGGGAACCCGATATTGTGGCACGCTGCACGTGGGCGGCCCGCCGTAGTCATCAGCTTTTTTAACCCTGGATAAGAATTCACGGGTCCCACGGATAATATGAAGATTCGTAGGAAGCCAGGTTTAATTCTCTGCCGGCCCGTTTTAAGTCTACGGGCCAGGTATAACTCTCTTCAGGCTCGTTTTAAGTCTGCGGGGCAGGAATACCATTTCTGAGGTGCTCGTTTCGAGTCTGCGGGCCATATACAACTCTCGCGAGCCCTTTTTCCTTATAAATTTAGTTACTAAGGTGAAAAGCTCGCAAACAGGAATACTTCTTAAATGGAGAATTTTCTACTAATATTTATTTAAGCAAAAATGCAGAGCAAATAAAACAAATCACAGTCAGCAAATACAAAATTCAGTTTACAAAAATTTATCACTTTTTGTTGTGAAAAATTCGAGAAAAATAAATGAGGGCATCGTTTTCTTTTCAGTTTTGAAGGTAAACATTTATTTTTTTACTTGTTTATATTTTACTTCAGCAACATTTGTGAATGATAAATGGCAATAAATAAAATCCTTAACATGGTATAAGATTTTTTTGACAAGCGAATTCACGTTCTTTGAAGGTGTAAAATTTAAACATAAACAGGTGTTCGCCTACCTTACGAAACCTCGACATTTTCACATTTTCAACGGCGGATGGTGACATTTAGCATATAAACTAAGTAACCTAATTAACTTAAACTGCGTAACTTAAATTAATGTAACCTAAACTAACCATCATCATGTTTAGTGCTTTTCATTAATAAACGTGTCTCAAAGTATAGCGATACCGCTGATGTTGATTACACGCACATTCGTGTCACTTTGAGGGCGGTGTGTATCCCAAAGATTGCCGTGGTTTCGTAAAATATCTAAGAAACACACACACACACACATGTATGCGCATATCCGTTAAGCGAGGTACTGATTTTTAAAAACTACATGTACAAAATAGTTAACCTAACCTAACCTGAGTACCATCGAACCGAAAAGGGCGTGATAAGTGTTTTGGATACAATTGAAGATACTGAGGTTAGATTACGCAGTACCTCACTGTTCAATGACTTAACAGAAACTACCCTTCGAGCCCTCAACTGCATCCGAAACACTTAAGAGTATAACGCCTTTCTTGGTTCGATAACGCTACGTTAAGGTTTTTGTTAATAAGTATAAATGTCGGTTATGCGGAGATGCGCACATTGTGTGCGTGCGTGCGTGCGTGTGTACGTACGTACGTACGTACGTACGTACATGTGTTTTAAAGATCGACATAGTTTTCACAGCATAATAAAACTATGTATAAATCAATTTAAATATAATTTGCGCGTGCGCGACATTATGATCAGTGATTGGACGATGAACATATTTTTGAAATGTTAAACGCTACTTTCCTTTCTATGCCCACTAAATCTCCTTCGGGTGATAATGTTCGCTTTACCGTTATGGCTCTTGTTACTTGTGCAGAGCCAGCTATTGGCACCCTACAATGGCACTTCTTGATATACGACCTAAATTATTGCTTTTACTGCGAATTACTTTCTTACTGAATTAATTTTCGTCACAAATTTTGTTTTAATTTGCTTTGACCAACAGTGAAATGTAGAGGTTGTAAAATGTTTTAATCTCTCTCTTTCTCGTTCTCTCTCTTTCTCGTTCTCTCTCTTTCTCGTTCTCTCTCTTTCTCGTTCTCTCTCTTTCTCGTTCTCTCTCTTTCTCGTTCTCTCTCTCTCTTTCTCGTTCTCTCTCTCTTTCTCGTTCTCTCTCTCTTTCTCGTTCTCTCTCTCTCTTTCTCGTTCTCTCTCTCTCTTTCTCGTTCTCTCTCTCTTTCTCGTTCTCTCTCTCTCTTTCTCGTTCTCTCTCTCTCTCTCTCGTTCTCTCTCTCTCTTTCTCGTTCTCTCTCTCTCTTTCTCGTTCTCTCTCTCTCTTCTCGTTCTCTCTCTCTTTCTCGTTCTCGTTCTCTCTCTCTCTTTCTCGTTCTCTCTCTCTCTTTCTCGTTCTCTCTCTCTCTCTCTCGTTCTCTCTCTCTCTTTCTCGTTCTCTCTCTCTCTTTCTCGTTCTCTCTCTCTCTTTCTCGTTCTCTCTCTCTCTTTCTCGTTCTCTCTCGTTCTTTCTCGTTCTCTCTCTCTCGTTCTCGTTCTCTCTCTCTTTCTCGTTCTCTCTCTCTCTTTCTCGTTCTCTCTCTCTCTCGTTCTCTCTCTCTCTTTCTCGTTCTCTCTCTCTTTCTCGTTCTCTCTCTCTCGTTCTCGTTCTCTCTCTCTCTCTTTCTCTTCTCTCTCTCTCTTTCTCGTTCTCTCTCTCTCTCGTTCTCTCTCTCGTTCTCTCGTTCTCTCGTTCTCTTCTCGTTCTCTCGTTCTCGTTCTCTCTCTCTCGTTCTCGTTCTCTCTTTCTCGTTCTCTCTTTCGTTCTCTCGTTCTCGTTCTCTCGTTCTCGTTCTCTCTTTCTCTTTCTCTCTCTCTTTCTCTTTCTCTCTCTCTTTCTCTTTCTCGCAGGGGGTATAAAGGTTATGCACATTTCTTCTGGATGTAGTAAACTTTATACTTGGTGTGTGACAGCCCTCCGGTCCCGAGTCGTGGGATTCTAGAGGAACTGGCTGCCAGTTCCTTTAGGTTCTCTCTCTCTTTCGGGAGGGTGGGTGAAGTATTTTGCACAATCCCGTCCCGTGGGTTACTAGGACCCCATCCCATCCCTACTCTGTCCTTTTAGCTTATGTTAAGGTTGTTCTCCTCTGACTGCAAAAAAAAAAAAAAAAAAAAAAAAAAACCCTTTTCTTTTAGTATTAAGTCTTCTTCTCTTCTTTTACTATTAGGACCCTACTGCTACCTCATGCGTGGGAAGAGAGGCTTTGGAACCTCTATAAATAACACCATTTAACGCTCGTAGGTTGTGAGAGACTGGGATGGAGGGGTCCCAGGCGTAGGGGCGCGATGAATGGAGTGTGGCTAGTGCCCCGTTAAGCCCATTCCTAACGCGTAATGGCCTGACCAGCCCCCTGCGACCGTTCTTTGGTGACCAATTGATGGTGCTTGGCTGTACTGCTCTGAGGTGAGAGAGCTTTACTGCCCAGCTGGCTGCCAGGCCAGCGTAAAGTCTCGGGCGTAGCCTCTGGGTCTGGTGGGATATCCCTTGAACACTGGATTCTAAGAGTCTGGCCGCTTGTGAGTGACTAGTAAGACTTAGTAAGGGGCTGCATCTCGCTGTCGCTCCTGCGGAAAATCCGTGACGCCTGCGTCGCGAGTGTTTGTCAGTTGGTAGCTGCGACACGTTTGGGACTGTCCGGCCCTGGGGAGACCTTTGGTCGGTGCGGCAGCAGGAGAGGTGTAGTCTTCTGGAAGGGATGAACGTCACTTGCAAATAGGTGGATGCCCCCCCCCCCCCCCCCCCCCCCCCCCCCCCCCCCCTTTTTTATACACTGGTCAGAACGTTTTTGGATAGTTTTCATTGCTAGAACGCTTTATCTTATTCAGAGTATTCAGAAAAAAAATAAAAAAAGAGAAAATATGGCAGGGCCAGCTAAATTGAAAGCAGAATGCTTTAAATGTAAAGTTAATCATTGGTGCGTTGACTTCCCTGAGGGTAGTATCAGCGATATCACATCCCTTAGTGTATGTTTGTTTTGTAAACTTAGAGACAACCACGAAAAGGAAGTTAAAGAGCTAAAGGAATTAGTAAAAAAGCTTGAAGCTAGGGTCGTAGCACTGGAAATCCAACCCAGTGGACAAGATCAAACTAAAAACACACCAGCAGATTTAAACTGTAAGATTAAGTATCTTGAACAAAGGGAGGGCGCAAAGAAGGGGCTGATAGAGAAGGGTGGGAAGGGATCGATAGAGAAGGGTGGGAAGGGGCCTACTGATGGCCCAAAGAAACCGAAGGATGTAGCTACCGGTCGGGGTGGGTCGGGTGGTGTAAGTGCGTGTATGGGTGGCGACGGGTTTCGAAAGGTCTCGGGCAAGAAGGCTGCGAAGCCGAAGCCTGAGACCCCAGTTGCCCCTGTCAGGACCTCTAACCGCTTTAGTCTCCTGTGCTCGAAGGAGGAAGACACCGTTTTGATTGGGGACTCACAGATCAGGGGCCAGGAGAAGTACTTTGCTTCTGCAAACCGGGATGGGAGGAAGGTAAGGTGCTTACCTGGGCGGGGAACGGCGCACTTAAGGAAGGAGGTAGAGAAGGTGCGCGTGGCTAGTCGGAGGACTGCGATCGTTGTCCACGCTGGTGGCAACGACCTGTTCCTCAAAGGCGGTAGGGTAGGTCTTTCAGAGGGGATCATCACCGAGATCATGTCTCTTGCGGATGATCTAAAACTGAAGACAGACAGGGGAATGTTAATGGGGATTTTACCGCGAATGAATGCCAGTGACCACGCACTCAGTAAGGTCATTGGCATCAACGAGAGGGTGCAAGACTTGTGCGTCCCGCTGGGCGTGAGGTTTATTGACCCCTTCGACGCATTTTCAGGTAGGTGGGACCTTTACCAGAGGGATGGTGTCCACCTCAATAACAAGGGTAAAGGTGTGCTAGGCGCGCTGCTCGACCGGCACCTATACAGAATGGTGAGGTCGAGTCCGGGGAGAGATGATGGAGCCCCACCGGGGAGAGACAGTGATGAGCCGGTGGCGGACGTAGTTTTAACTGAAGGGTGCGTCCAGGTACAGGTGGGTGACCCTCCTTCTACGTTGGAGGGGGCTCAGGCTCCTGCGGAAGTTGTCCCCTCGTTAGTGAGGGGCTCTTCAACTCCCGACAGCTCTGGCTGTTCGGGAAACGGGTCGTGCTAGGGGGCGGTCAGAATAGGGGTGGCTCCCTTCGTGCAATGCTTTTTAATGCTAGGTCGATTAGGAACAAGTTTTGCGAGCTACGGGCGCTCTTAGCATCAGAATACCAGGATATCGTTGCTATCACCGAGTCCTGGATTCATACTGATCGTAGGGACTACGTTGGGGAGTTCGAAATTCCCGGGTATAGAATGTTTCGCAAAGACCGCACCCGTGGGGAGGGGGGTGGGGTACTAATATACGTCAGAGACACGTTGAGTCCGGTTGACTGCCAGTTCCGGTCGGAACGGGAGCTGCTTGGCGTCGATCTGAATGTGGGAGGGACGAGCTATAGGTTAATCTTGGTGTACAGACCTCCGCATCTCCTCCTCGAGGAGGATACAGCCTGTACACCGAACTCAGTAGCCTGCTAGGGGATAGGGTGTGTGTAGTTTTAGGAGACTTCAACTGTCGCGGCATAAAGTGGGAAAACAGGACTGCTGATGCTGAAGGGAGGAGGCTAGTTGACTTTGCTGATGAGAACTTCCTCACTCAGTGGGTCAACGAGCCTACACGAGGCGAAAGCGTTCTAGACTTAGTATTCACGACCGAAGACAACCTCGTCACTGGCCTCACCGTTGACGAATCGTTGGGCGGGAGTGATCACGGTCTTATTAGGTTCCGTGTGTGCGTCCCTCGGGTGAAGCGTAGTAACTCGAGAGGCAGTAAGCTCGATCTCCGGCGGGCGAACTTTGTTAGCCTCAGGGATAGCGTAGGAGAGATGGGGTTAGAGGTCGGCGGCGATGTTGAGGGAGTGTGGAGTGCATTCCGGGACGAGTTTATGGTGCTGCAGTCTGCTGCCATACCCTCAAAACCGGTCACCCCTGCTTCAACGCAGCCTAAGTGGTTCAATCGTGACATCGCTTCGGCTATCCGAAATAGGAAAGTAGCGTATAGGAGGGCGAAGGCCAATCGTTCCCACGAGAACACTGAAGCGTATGTCCGCCTGTGTAGGGAAGTGAAGGCGAAGGTTAGGCTAGCGAAACGTAACGAAGAACTACGGGTGGCAAGCCTCTGCAAGGGGAACCCTAAGGAGCCAATGTGCTTAATGAGTACTTTGCGGGAGTGTTCACCAGGGAGGACACCCGCATCATCCCCGAGCCAGGCGTGAGGCACGAAGGTGCTGGCCTGGATAGTGTTCGATGTACCGCGACAGTCGTTGCCGATAGAATAGACAAACTGAGCGCGTTTAAGGCTCCTGGGCCAGACCAGTTTCTCCCCAGAGTGTTGCGGGAGGTGCGCGACCAGGTGGCTCCCCACCTGGCTACAGTCTTCAACAAATCGTTGGAAACGGGCCAGGTGCCTGGTGACTGGAGGGAAGCCAACGTGACCCCTATCTTTAAGAAAGGGGATCACGAAAGTCCAGGGAACTATCGTCCCATTAGTCTCACTTCAGTTGTAGGTAAATTATTAGAGGGGATAATAGCGGATAGGATCGTTGACCATTTGGATTCCTACAAGCTGCTTGGGACTCCCAACATGGGTTTAGACGGCATAGGTCGTGTCTCACCAACTTGCTCGAGTTTTTCCACGTCATGTTGGGTGAGTATGATAAGAGTAGGGCGATTGATATACTTTATCTCGACTTTCAGAAAGCCTTTGATAAGGTACCTCACCGCCGGCTAATGGCGAAAGTGCGCGCGCTGGGTATCGGTGGGGAAATAGGTAGGTGGGTAGAAAACTGGCTGAAGAATAGGCGGCAGAGGGTTGTAATTAAAGGGGCTAGTTCGGGTTGGGCCTCGGTCACTAGTGGGGTTCCTCAGGGTTCCGTTTTGGGGCCGCTGTTGTTTATCATTTACATAAATGATATCGACGGTGGCATCGTCAGTCGGATCGCCAAATTCGCTGATGACACCAAGCTTGGGGCCAATGTTGGGACGCCCGAAGCGATCGAGGAACTGCGTGCGGACCTAGGTAGGATAGGAGAGTGGTCCGAAAAATGGCAAATGCCGTTTAACTTGGGTAAATGCAAAGTGATGCACATTGGCTACGCCAATCCCAAGTCGGACTACTCGATGTTGGGTAGTAATATCGAGGTGACTGATTTAGAAAAGGACTTGGGTGTGCTAATTAGCAGCGACCTTAAGTTTACGAAACAGTGCGTAGAGGTGGAAAAGAAAGCCCAGAAACTATTGGGTTATATCAGGAGGCAATTTCAGTTTCGGAACAAGGAGATTGTGCTCTCACTGTACAATTCCCTTGTTCGGCCGCACCTGGAGTATGCTGTGCAGTTCTGGTCGCCCACCCTCAGGAAAGATATTGAGAGGCTGGAGCGAGTGCAGGCGAGGGCCACAAAGTTAATCCCTTCCGTTAGGCATATGGGCTACAATCGACGGTTACGCGCCCTGAACTTGTTTTCGCTTGAAACTCGGAGGCTGCGCGGTCAACTGATCGAGGTTTTCAAGCTCTTACGCGGGTTCAACGATGTCGATTTTAGAAGTATGTTTAGTTTAAATGATAACCCAACTCGCAACAATGGTTGGAAGTTGGATTTGAAACGGTTTAGGACTAGTGTGTGTGGGAATTACTTTACGTATAAGATCTGTGACACATGGAACAGGTTACCTTCGGAAGTTGTGAACAGTTCCTCTGTGGATCAGTTCAAGAAAAGGGTAGACGAAATCTTGCACACTATTTGAGTGTGTAAAGACATTTAGGACCTCAGTCTGCGGAAATTTCTTTTCCTATAAAATAGTTAATATCTGGAACCAACTTCCCTCAGAGGTTGTTTCCAGTCAAAGTGTAAATGTGTTTAAAAATAGGCTAGACAAAGTACTGAATACTCTCATAGTTTAAGACTAAAACATAAGAAAACTCTGCAGGAGATCGCTTGCACGGTGTCTCTGTGAGCAAGCTAAATATAGAGCTATTTATATATTCTCCACTTTCCTGTAAAATTTCCTTGGCTACTTTTCCAGGGTCAAGGTATTTTCTTCAACCTTTTTCCGTACCTGCCTCTGGCAGGGAGGGAGCGGAGGGTGGGGAGAGAGCCTTCTACTTTTCTATCCAGTTTTCTACTACTGCTAGGATAGTTGAAAGAAAAATAAACTTTTACAAAATTTTCCCTGGCACCCGTTGCCATTGGTACCTCCTCGGTATGGGCCGCAAGGCCTTTTGAGGTACTTCTTTTCCTTGTAACTCCTTGTAACTCTTTCTCTTTCTCTCTCTCTTCTCTCTCAGTTTATTCAGAGTTCGAAAAAAAAAGTTACAATGACTGGACCGCAGAAACTGAAGGTAGAATGCGCGAGGTGTGGAGTAAACCAGTGGGTGACGAACTTCAAAGAAGCATGCTTCGAGAAGATCAACCACTCCAGCATGTGCCGCTTTTGCGATCTCATGCAGTTTTACGAGAAGCTAGAGGAGAGGGTCTAGCGGCTCGAGTCGTCCACCATGGCGTTGGAAACGCCGTGGTCACTGACGCGGCTGTGCCCTCCACCCCGGAGCTCATTGATAGGATAGCCGCACTGGAAAGGCGGCCCAGCGGCGGACTGGACAGAGCTCGAGACCGCGGAGAAAGGATAGATTGGCAACCGGGGGCCATGGTACAAAATCAGTGTCAGGAATCGCCAGCGACCTCCGTGGAATGCACGGAACCGCGGCGCAAGGTGGAGGGAAGGGAGAGCGCAAAGAAGGGGCCGATAAAGAAAAAGGGTGGGAAGGGGCCTACTGATGGTCCAAAGAAACCGAAGGATGTAGCTGCCGGTCGGGGTGGGTCGGGTGGTGTAAGTGCGGGTGAGTCTATGGGTGGCGACGGATATCGAAAGGTATCGGGCAAGAAGGCTTCGAAGCCGAGACCTGAGACCCCAGTGGCCGCTGTCAGAACCTCCAACCGCTTTAGTCTCCTATGCACGAAGGAGAAAGACACCGTTTTGATTGGGAACTCGCAGATCAGGGGCCAGGAGAAGTACTTTGCTTCTGCAAACCGAGACAGGAGGAAGGTAAGGTGCTTACCTAATCAGGGAACGGCGCATTTAAGGAAGGAATTAGAGAAGCTGCGCGTGGCTAGTCAGAGGACTGCGATCATTGTCCACGCTGGTGGCAACGACCTGTTCTTCAAAGGCGGTAGGGTAGGTTCGACAGAAGGGATCATCACCGAGTTCATGTCTCTTGCGGATGATCTAAAACTTAAGACAGACAGGGGAATGTTGATGGGTATTTTACCGCGGATGAATGCCAGTGACCACGCGCTCAGTAAGGTCATTGGTATCGACGAGAGGGTGCAAGACTTGTGCGTCCCACTGGGCGTGAGGTTTGATGACCCGTTCGACGCGTTTTCGGGTAGGTGGGACCTGTATCAGAGGGATGGTGTCCATCTCAATGTCAAGGGTAAAGGTGTGCTAGGCACGCTGCTTGACCGGCACCTATACCGTATGGTGAGGTCAAGCCCGGGGATTGATGATGGGCCCCCATCGGGGAGAGATGATGTTGAGCCTGTGGCGGACGTGCCTTCAACTGAAGGGTGCGTCCATGTACAGGTGGGTGACCCTCCTTCCCCGTTGGAGGGGGCTCAGCCTCCTGCAGAAGTTGCCCCCTCGTTGGTGAGAGGCTTCAACTCCCGACAGCCCTGGCTGTTCGGGAAACTGGTCGTGCTAGGGGGCGGTCAGAATAGGGAAGGCTCCCTCCGTGCAGTGCTTTTTAATGCTAGGTCGATTAGGAATAAGTTTTGCGAGCTACAGGCGCTCTTAGCATCAGAATACCAGGATATCGTTGCTATCACCGAGTCCTGGATTCATACTGATGGTAGGGACTACGTTGGGGAGTAAGAGATTCCCGGGTATAGAATGTTTCACAAAGATCACACCCGTGGGGAGGGGGGAGGGGTACTAATATACGTGAGGGACACGTTGAGTCCGGTTGACTGCCAGTTCCGATCGGAACGGGAGCTGCTTGGCGTCGATCTGAACGTGGGAGGGACGAACTATAGATTAATCTTGGTGTACAGACTTCCGCATCTCCTCCTCGAGGAGGATACAGCCCTGCACACCGAACTCCGTAGCCTGCTAGGGGACAGCGTGTGTGTAGTTTTAGGAGACTTCAACTGTCGCGGCATAAACTGGGAAGACAGGACTGCTGATGCCGAAGGGAGGAGGCTAGTTGACTTTGCTGATGAGAATTTCCTCACTCAGTGGGTCAATGGGCCTACACGAGGCGAAAGCGTTCTAGACTTAGTATTCACGACCGAAGACAACCTCGTCACTGGCTTCACCGTTGACGAATCGTTGGGCGGGAGTGATCACGGTCTGATTAGGTTTTGTGTGCGCGTCCCTCGGGTGAAGCGTAGTGACTCTAGAGGCAGTAACCTCGATCTACGGCAGGCGGACTTTGTTGGCCTCCGAGATAGCGTAGGTGAGATGGGATTAGAGGTCGGTGGTGATGTTGAAGAAGTATAGAGTGCATTCCGGGGCTAGTTTATGGTGCTGCAGTCTGCTGCCATACCCTCAAACCCGATCACCTCTGCTTCAACGCAGCTTAAGTTGTTCAGTCGTGATATCGCTTCGGCTATCCGAAATAGGAAAGCTGCGTATAGGAGGGCGAAGGCCAATCGTTCCTATGAGAACACTGAGGCGTATGTCCGCCTGTGCAGGGAAGTGAAGGCGAAGGTTAGGCTAGCGAAACGTAACGAAGAACTACGGGTGGCAAGCCTCTGCAAGGGGAACCCTAAGGAGTTTTTCAGTTATGTTAATAGTAGTAGGCCCATTAGATGCATGATAGGTCCGTTAAAGGACCCCAGCGGCGTTCTGCGGGTCCCCGACGCGGACATCGGTAATGTGCTGAATTAGTACTTTGCGAGAGTGTTCACCAGGGAGGACACCCGTCATCCCCGAGCCAGGCGTCAGGCACGAAGGTGCTGGCCTGGATAGTGTTCGGTGTACCGCGACAGTCGTTGCCGATAGAACAGACTAACTGAGCGCGTTTAAGGCTCCTGGGCCAGATCAGTTCCTCCCCAGAGTCTTGCGGGAAGTGCGAGAGCAGGTGGCTCCCCACCTGGCTACAGTCTTCAACAAATCGTTGGAGACGGGCCAGGTGCCTGGTGACTGGAGGGAAGCAAATGTGACCCCTATCTTTAAGAAAGAGAATCACGAAAGTCCAGGGAACTTTCATCCCATTAGTCTCACTTCGGTTGTAGGTAAATTATTAGAGGGGATAATAGCGGATAGGATCGTTGACCATTTGAATTCCTACAAGCTGCTTGGGGACTCCCAACATGGGTTTAGACGGCATAAGTCGTGTCTCACCAACTTGCTCGAGTTTTTCCACGTCATGTTGAGTGAGTATGATAAGAGTAGGGCGATTGATGTACTTTATCTCGACTTTCAGAAAGCCTTTGATGAGGTACCTCACCGCCGGCTAATGGCCAAAGTGCGTGCGCTGGGTATCGGTGGGGAAGTAGGTAGGTGGATTGAAAACTGGCTGAAGAATAGACGGCAGAGGGTTGTAATTAAAGGAGCTAGTTCGGGTTGGGCCTTGGTCACTTGTGGGGTTCCTCAGGGTTCCGATTTGGGGCCACTGTTGTTTATCATTTACATAAATGATATCGACGGTGGCATCGTCAGTCGGATCGCCAAATTCGCTGATGACACGAAGCTTGGGGCCAATGTTGGGACGCCAGAGGCGATCGAGCAACTGCGTGCGGACCTACGTAGAATAGGAGAGTGGTCCGAAAAATGGCAAATGCCGTTTAACTTGGGTAAATGCAAGGTGATCCACATTGGCTACGCCAATCCCAAGTCGGACAACTCCATGTTGGGGAGTAATATCGAGGCCACTGATTTGGAAAAGGACTTTGGTGTGCTAATTAGCAGCGACCTTAAGTTTACCAAACATTGCGTAGAGGTGGAAAAGAAAACTCAGAAATTGTTGGGTTATATCAGGAGGCGATTTCGATTTCGAAACAAGGAGATTGTGCTCTCTCTGTACAATTCTCTGGTTCGGTCGCACCTGGAGTATGCTGTGCAGTTCTGGTCGCCCACCCTCAGGAAAGATATTTTGAGAGGCTGGAGCGAGTGCAGGCGAGGGCCACAAAGTTAATCCCTTCCGTTAGGCATATCGGCTACAATTGACGCTTACGCGCCCTGAATTTGTTTTCGCTCGAAACTCGGAGGTTGGATTTGAAACGGTTTAGGACTAGTGTGTGTAGGAATTACTTTACCTATAAGATCTGTGATACGTGGAACAGGTTACCTTCGGAAGTTGTGAACAGTTCTTCTGTGGATCTGTTCAAGAGATGGTTGGACCGAATCTTGCACACTAATTGAGGTGTAGGAAATTTTCCGTGGCACACATTGCCATTGGTACCTCCTCGGTATGGGCCGCAAGGCCTTTTGAGGTACTTCTTTTCCTTGTAACTCTCTCTCTCTTATATATATATATATATATATATATATATCGTAAAGAAACGACGCTTGTATAGGAGATATTCCGCGCAAGACGAAAGAGAGAGAACGGAACAAATGAAAAAATGAGGTAACCACCTGGGAATCGAACCCGGGACCTTCCGATTGCCGGTCAGACGCGATACCATTACACCATGGACCTCACTCTTCCAAATGCCGTAATTCTTCTACATACTCGCAGAAACCAATGCCCCAAGGGGGCACCTCCCGCATGCCGTAACATTATATACATTCAACTGCAAAGAACACGCAGTATAAATAACGTAAAGAAACGACGCTTGTATAGGAGATATTCCGCGCAAGACGAGAGAGAGAGAACGGAACAAATGAAAAAATGAGGTAACCACCTGGGAATCGAACCCGGGATCTTCCGATTGCCGGTCAGACGCGATACCATTACACCATGGACCTCACTCTTCCAAATGCCGTAATTCTTCTACATACTCGCAGAAACCAATGCCCCAAGGGGGCACCTCCCGCATGCCGTAACATTATATACATTCAACTGCAAAGAACACGCAGTTATTTATACTGCGTGTTCTTTGCAGTTGAATGTATATAATGTTACGGCATGCGGGAGTTGCCCCTTGGGGCATTGGTTTCTGCGAGTATGTAGAAGAATTACGGCATTTGGAAGAGTGAGGTCCATGGTGTAATGGTATCGCGTCTGACCGGCAATCGGAAGATCCCGGGTTCGATTCCCAGGTGGTTACCTCATTTTTTTTTGTTCCGTTCTCTCTCTCTCTCGTCTTGCGCGAATATCTCCTATACAAGCGTCGTTTCTTTACATTATTTATACTGCGTGTTCTTTGCAGTTGAATGTATATAATGTTACGGCATGCGGGAGGTGCCCCCTTGGGGCATTGGTTTCTGCGAGTATGTAGAAGAATTACGGCATTTGGAAGAGTGAGGTCCATGGTGTAATGGTATCGCGTCTGACCGGCAATCGGAAGATCCCGGGTTCGATTCCCAGGTGGTTACCTCATTTTTTCATTTGTTCCGTTCTCTCTCTCTCGTCTTGCGCGGAATATCTCCTATACAAGCGTCGTTTCTTTACGTTATTTATACTGCGTGTTCTTTGCAGTTGAATGTGTGTATATATATATATATATATATATATATATATTGAGAATTTTACCTATCACAAACTTACTTGCAGTATATTGAAATGCTGCTTCGTGGCACTGAAAGTGAAATACTGGTTGCATTTTCCCTAGAGTTTTTAATTGTAATTTACATAATTGGATTTTTTGTCACATTTCGAAATAGTTAATGGCTAAAGTGAGAGGACTATGAATTACTGGATTCACTTCCAACTGGATTGAAGATTGGTTAAGAGATAGAAAGTAATAAATGGAGTGGGTCCCCGTCACAAGTGGGGTTCCATAGGGTTCCGTTCTGGGTCCTTTACTTTTTATCATCTATATTAACGATATAGACGTTGGGCTTCTAAGTAAAATTTCTCCTAAATTTACTGACGACACCAAATTATGAAAATAGTGTAAGTAATGAGGAGAGCGTAAGAACGCTTCAAAATTATCTTGATACTGTAGGTTGGGCGAAGGTCTGCTACTTGGCAGATACTATTCAATTTGGACAAATGTAAGGTAATGCACATAGGTTACAAGAACCCGGTCTGATTACTCTCTCTTGTGGAGGAATTTGATTGAGATTGATCTAGAGAAAGACGTAAGTGTTTATATTCGTAATAATCTCAAACCGTCAAAGCACTGTGCAAAAGCTGAAAAGAGGACCTTAAAAATATTAGGTCATATTATAAGACTGTTCCAATTTAGAAACAAGGGGATTGTAATGTCTCTTTACAAGTTACACCTCAACTCGAGTATTGTGTGCAGCTTTGGTCTCCGTCCTTTAGGAAGAATATAGAAAGGTTAGGAAGGGTATAAGCAAAGACCACAAAAGTGATCCTTTCAATGAGACTGCAAAACTACCAACGAAGGACCATTGGTAGATTTTTCTACCAGCAAAAATCCGTTTTTAATTTTTATGGTCTGTAGTGAATACTCTTATTTTAGTTTCAAGTTAAATGTTAATTTTACCGTCTTGAATTTCGGAATAGTATAAATTCATTTTAAATTAGTTACCCCATTATAATTCAATTGTGAACCACATTAATACTAATTTTATGTATACTATATTATTTTATTGTATGTAAACATAATTAATTATATATCACAATTGTCAGTTAATTATTTATATTCAAATATTTATTTTAATCTAATACCATGTCCATTTTACAAATAAATAATAGAAAACCAAAGGTTATATTTTCCACCTTTGGTACTGTCGCAGTTTCGCCTAACGGACTCAATACGGCTAGTGAGATAATCACTGGTTGGCACTTAACTAGCGGCAGTGCTTATGGCTACATCATCCAGGTTAACCTATACCGGATAGATGCGCTATGGTCCCAAGCCGTAGCTTGCCTAGGCCAACGACGACGACGACGTAAACCAACAATTGGTGACCCCCGGAGCTGGATTACCCCTTTTACCCGAACGACTAGGACTAGACTGTAATGTCGTTCGTGCCATCACCCCCTTCACCCGAGCGACTAGGACCAGACTGTAACGTCGTTCGTGCCCATCACCCCCTTCACCCGAGCGACTAGGACCAGACTGTAATGTCGCTCGTGCCCTCTGCCCCTCACCCCTGCCCGTGCGCTCTGTGCCTGCGCTCGTCTCAACCTCCACTCCTTCGTTGGGAACTTGTCGTCTTGCTTGTACGTTAGCAAGCATAGGAGAAGATGCCTGACGACGCTGGTGCCATCTCCCACTTGAGCGTAAAGCTCCCCGTCTTCTGGCCGGGTGATCCATTTATTTGGTTCCACCAAGTGGAATCACAATTCAACTTGGAAGGATCACCGCTAGCAGGACAAAATACGATCATGTTTTGTCCTCTCTACCAGCGAGCATCATCTCTGAAGTCCGTGACGTCATCGTATCTACTTCCACGAGTGAGGACCCGTACAACGATCTGAAGTCTGCCATCCTGTGCCGCACCACTGTCTCCGAGCGTGTGAAACTACATCAGTTAATCTCAAAAGAAGAACTTGGAGACCGTAAGCCCACTCAAATGCTGAGGGCTATGCAGTGCGCTCTAGGCGAACGCGCACAAACCTTCGATAAGGACATCTTTAGACAGTTGTTCTTGCAGAAACTTCCTCCATCAGCTCAGCGTGTCTTGGCCACTATGGATCCTGCTACTCCAGTTAATAAACTAGCAGAAACTGCCGACAAAGTAGTGGAGATTGACACAGCTCCGGTCAACAACGTGAACACACAATCGGAACTGGAGTTGAAAGTGAAAGAGTTAAGTCAACAACTCAACCACGTTTGTTCTCTGCTACAAAATCAACGGCAAAGAAGCCATTCTCGGTCAAGATTTACGAAGAGGCATCGTTCGAGTTCCGGGAAGATCTGCTTCTACCACTCGAAATTTGGAAAGAAGGCTAGGAAGTGCATCTCCCCTTGCAATTTTTCGTCGGAAAACCCCAGCAGCGAGTCCTAATGGCGTCTAGTACTCGCACTGCCAACCTGTTATTCATAAAGGACAGGAACTCTGGTGTCAATTTCTTGGTTGATACCGGAGCGTCAGTCAGTGTATTCCCTCAAAAATCTGGTCATACGCACTCGGAATCTCCGCCTCTATACGCTGCTAACGGTTCACGCATACCCACGTACGGTACTCAGTCGCGTGAACTAAACTTGGGCCTTCACCGATCCTTCAAGTGGATTTTCATCTGTGCTCAAGTGCAGCATCCCATAATCGGCGCTGACTTCCTCCAGCATTTCAAACTCCTGGTGGATCTTGACAAGCGACGCTTATGCGACCAGGCCACACTGCTTTCTGTTCTTGCCAAACAGGTTGCCCTTCCGGACGCCTCGATCTCTGCACTTTCCCTCGTTCCCCCTAATTCCATGTACCAGTGCCTTTTCCAGCGATATCCAGGAATTCTTCAACCGATGCAGATGGGTGATACCATTGAGCACACCATTACCCATCACATTACAACAAAAGGTCCCCCTGTGTTTGCAAAACCCAGACGTCTTGCCCCGGACAAACTGAAAGCTGCCAAATCGGAATTCCAGCTTATGATAGATCTTGGTATAATAAGACCTTCCAAAAGCAGTTGGTCCTCTCCCCTACACCTGGTCCAGAAGAAGTCAGGAGACTGGAGACCATGTGGGGATTACCGATTTTTGAATTCGACAACCATCCCGGACCGATATCCGGTACCAAATGTCCAAGACTTTACTTCTCTTCTCCACGGCAAATCTATCTTCAGTAAAATAGATCTCGTTCAGGCTTTCCACCACATTCCCGTAGAGCCTTCGGATATTCCCAAGACTGCAGTTTGTACACCATTTGGTTATTCGAATTTGTGAAGATGCCGTTCGGGCTACGGAATGCTGCGCAAACCTTTCAGAGGTTATAGATGAGGTCACCAGAGGCTTAGACTTTGTTTATGCCTACATCGATGATTTGCTTGTGGCCAGCTCAACGGAAGAGGAACATAAGGAACATCTTTCACTCCTCTTTCAACGCTTAGAACAATACGGTGTTACTATTAATGCATCTAAGTGTGTGTTTGCACAGCCAACCTTGGAATTTCTTGGTCACACGATTTCGCAGCACGGAATTACCCCCCTTCAGGACAAGTGTGAAGTGATAAAAAATTACCCTATGCCAAGTAATCAGCGTGAGTTACGTCGGTTTCTAGGTTTGGTAAATTATTACCACAAGTTCATTAAAAACTGTCCAGTGTTCTTGCTCCTCTACACGCTATGATCACACACAAACGCAAGGTAACGAAATTGGTATGGTGTAGCGATAGTTTACAGGCGTTCGACAATGCCAAAAATGCTATCAATAGTGCATTGTCTCTGTCATTTCCTATCAGTAATGCCCCCCTAACTCTGACGGTCGATGCATCAGATGTTGCGATCGGTGGAGTGTTGGAACAAACCATTAACGGTCAACAAGCACCCATCGCGTTTTACTCGAAAAAGCTGCAGCCAGCCCAAACGCGTTATAGTGCTTTCGGACGTGAACTTCTTGCTATTTACTTAAACGTGAAGCATTTTCAACATTTCCTTGAAGGCCGAGAGTTTTGTGTTTTTACCGACCACAAACCTTTGATCACTGTCTTCAATAAAAACAGCTGTAACCACTCTCCCAGAGTCATCAGGCAACTCGATTATATCTCGCAATTTACCACAGATATCCGCCACATCAAAGGTGTCTTGAACACTCCAGCGGATGCACTTTCAAGAATAGAGATTACTTCTGTTACCCTCAGCTCTACACTGTGGAATGCTATTGCACAGGATCAAGATAAGGATACGGAACTACAAGACCTGCTCAGAGAAGACTCCACTCACTCACTTTCCCTCAAGAAAATGAGTATGCCAGGATTGTCTGTGCCCCTCTATTGCGACGTATCAACAGCTGCTATTCGCCCTTATGTCCCTCCAGGTCACAGAAAAGCAGTCTTCACGGATCTTCATAAGCCCTCCCATCCTGGTATCCGTGCTTCGCAACACCTGGTTACCTCTCGTTTTGTTTGGCCCTCGATGCGGAAGGATGTCAAACATTGGACCAAAACGTGCCTTGCCTGCCAGCGTGCCAAAGTCCAAAGGCACACCAGGTCCCCCTTTGACGCATTTCCGCCCCCATCCCAGCGATTTGAGGTAATTCATGTAGACATTGTTGGCCCTCTTCCAGTGATTCAAGGCCAACGTTATCTGCTCACCTGTCTCGACCGCTTTTCCAGATGGCCTGAAGCCATCCCACTTCCTGATATCCAAGCGGACACTGTTGCAAGAGCCTTTCTTCATGGATGGGTATCAAGATTTGGATTGCCGACAAAAGTCATCACTGACCAAGGTCGCCAATTTGAGTCTTCGCTTTGGAAGAAGTTTACCAGCTTGTTGGGTACAGTACATGCGCATACCTGTGCGTATCATCCGCAAGCTAACGGCCTCGTCGAACGCTTCCATCGCCAGCTGAAGTCATCCCTTATGTGTCACGAAGACTCCCATTGGATGGATAAGCTTCCACTCGTGTTGCTTGGTATTCGCTCTGCATTTAAGAGTGATCTGAAGACTACAGCGGCTGAACTAGTCTATGGAACAACACTGCGGCTACCAGGTGGCTACTTCACTGCAGGGGATAAGTCATGCGATCCTACGGAATTCGCTCAAACACTTTCCTCTCACATGCAGTCCCTTCAGCCTGTTCCCCCTCGATTGACTAGCCAACAGAACATCTTTGTTTCCCCAGCCCTCCAGTCTTGCACCCACGTTTTCGTTCGTGTACCTGTCCCAAAACGGCCTCTCCAATGTCCATATGACGGACCCTATGAAGTTCTCCGACGTACGCGCAAATCATTTCTCATCCAGCGCGGTTCCAAGGTCGACAAGGTTTCTATCGATCGTCTTAAGCCTGCGTTTTTGGAATCAACCTTAAGTGAGGTACATGTAGCTACCAAAAAGGTCCCGGGGAAATCTGTGTCGTTCGGAACTCTTGAACTTCCTCTCTGGTGGGGGAGTGTGTAGTGAATACTCTTATTTTAGTTTCAAGTTAAATGTTAATTTTACCGTCTTGAATTTCGGAATAGTATAAATTCATTTTAAATTAGTTACCCCATTATAATTCAATTGTGAACCACATTAATACTAATTTTATGTATACTATATTATTTTATTGTATGTAAACATAATTAATTATATATCACAATTGTCAGTTAATTATTTATATTCAAATATTTATTTTAATCTAATACCATGTCCATTTTACAAATAAATAATAGAAAACCAAAGGTTATATTTTCCACCTTTGGTACTGTCGCAGTTTCGCCTAACGGACTCAATACGGCTAGTGAGATAATCACTGGTTGGCACTTAACTAGCGGCAGTGCTTATGGCTACATCATCCAGGTTAACCTATACCGGATAGATGCGCTACGGTCCCAAGCCGTAGCTTGCCTAGGCCAACGACGACGACGACGTAAACCAACAGGTCCTTAATGGGAACTTCCCTCGGAGGTTGTTTCAAGCCAAAATGTAAACATGTTCATAAATAGGTTGGAGAAAGTTTTGAATACACACACAATATAATTTAAGAAAAAAGTATTATAACGTAACCCTACTTCGGTTTGTTTAAACACGACACTTAATTCTTCCCCACTTTAGAGGGACGTCAGTAGTTGATTGTGCCCCACATAGTATGATCAACCATCGAGCAACTCATCTTTTTTATCACTTACCTTATAAACGTCTCTAATTGGGAGATTCTTGAATTCGCTGTATCAACGAGTGATCACCCACAAAACACCTTCATCCTCCATGAGAGACAAGTACGCAGGGATAGATACAGGGACCTCCCACTGATATTCCTCGCCGGAAAGATATTTTCTCTATTCTCGTGGTGATACAACACCGTGAAGTATGACCGACTCACTATATCACTTGCTGCATAAACGCCTTTCACGACGAGAGACCGAAGCTGAAACCCGGCGACATTTAAAGAGTTGGCAGACGCATACACATGAGACATCCAATTACAAAAAACACGTTCACACACTTGCCTGCTTTAATATGTCTAAGA
>JAJOZX010000089.1:592500-610000 GCA_023014485.1 Bathynomus jamesi | reverse complement strand
GCCTTCGTCAACCCACTTAAATTATCAAATTTTTTGAAGTTCAAAGATGAATTCCCCAAAACTGTATGCCCCAATGTTGTTTACAAATACACGTGCGACAGCTGTAAGGCTGCGTATATTGGCAGCACTCAACTCCAACTGGAGGTGCGCCTTTCTCAACATTTGGGCTTGTCAGTCCGTACCAACCGTCCCCTCAGTAGCCCTCCACAATCCGCAATTAGAAACCATAGTAATGAAAACAACCATCCCCTTCACAAAACTCAGTTTGAAATTTTAACTAGATCCAATAACCTCACAGAACTCCGAATTTTAGAATCTTTGTACATCTATAGAAACAAACCCTCCCTTAACAATAATAGCTCATCCTACAAATTACAGCTGTTTTAACTAACCAACCGATTCTCATAGACATACCCTTTCTAATCCTCTGACCATCCAGTGTTCTCTTAGACTTGGCCAAGTATGGAGGTGGATGTAAACATTGTGTATTTACCTATTGAGGTAATTTAATTTAATTTTAGTTTTTATAGTGATGAAACTTAAATGATTTTAATTTTGTATTGATGCAATTTTCATTTTGCTTTAAGGTTTAATTTTAATGGTTTTAATATTGTATTGATGTAATTTTCACTTTTCACTTTTTACTTTTGTTTTAAGGTTTTAAGACTTAATTCACTGATGATGACAAAAGATTTGTCGAAACGTCTGAAGTACAAATAAATGAAAATGTTTGCCGTTGTGTTGATCCTTCTGTTCATATATATATATATATATATATATATATATATAATATATATATATATATATATATATATATACACACACACCCTCCAGGGTAATTCAATAAATATCCACACTTTTTATTTTCACAATTTTATTTTCACATCTGATAGATTATAAACACATCACTTCTCAACAAAGTCTCCCTGTTTCTCAATACACTTAGT
This sequence comes from Bathynomus jamesi, assembly GCA_023014485.1. Lineage (NCBI taxonomy): Eukaryota > Metazoa > Arthropoda > Malacostraca > Isopoda > Cirolanidae > Bathynomus > Bathynomus jamesi. The sequence continues at coordinate 609,053 of JAJOZX010000089.1, read as the reverse complement.
CCAGCGATCTACAAGCTTCCTAATGCCATCACAAAATAATGTTTTTGGCTGTGTGCGTAGCCAGTCATGCACCGCCTCCTTCAGGTCATCATCGCCTCGGAATCGCTGACCTCTCAAAGCGTCTTTTAGTGCTCCAAACAGGTGAAAATCCGAAGGTGCAAGGTCTGGACTGTAGGCTGGGTGGTCGAGAACTTCAAATTTAAGTTCTTGAAGGCATTTTCTAGTCTGTGCAGCGGTATGAGGGCGCGCATTGTCGTGTAACAGAATAACACCTTCCGACAATCTCCCTCTCCGTTTTGTGCGAATTGTTTGCTTTAACTCATTCCGAAGCACGTCAGAATACAATGGACTTGTTACTGTAGTTCCAAGCTCTAGATAATGTTCAAGGTTATCATTATTTGTATTCTGGCATGATTCGGAATGAGTATATATATATATATATATATATATATAACTGCAATGACCACGCAGTATATTAATGTATAGAAACGACGTAAGTATAGAGGAGTGTTCTGCACACGAGGAAGAGAAATAACGAACAAATGAAAAATGAGGTAACCGCCCGGGAATCGAACCCAGGATCTTCCGATTGCCGGTCAGATATGGTATCCACTACACCACGGGCCTCGACCAGTCAGAAGTCGTAATTCTCCTACATAGGGCAGAAACCAATGCCTTGAGAGGGCACCCTCGCAAATCGTGAATATGTACATTTAACTGCAATATGTATATATATATATATATGACGTTTATTTGAAAATTTTCCTTTAAAAATTTTTCTGCATAAAAATTTGTTAAATGTTTTATGTTTTGGGTTCACTTTTTGGGGCTTTTTTATTTTCTTGTGGGTTCAAATGTAAAAAAAAAAAAGGAAAAAGACAAAAGAACTAAAAAATTCTTCCCTTTATTTTATTGAAAAAGTTTCATGAAATAAGTTAAAGTATTTGGTTTTTGTTCCCAATTTAATTTTTGGTATATATATATTTTTTTTTTTTTTTAGTTCAGGAAGAACCGATTCGCCTATATTTAAAGGGCATATCTCAGCGGAAAAACAAAGAAAAAGTGAGAGGAAAGACAGAGGAAAAAGAAAGGGTGGAGGGGACAGTCGAAGTGGAAAAAGACCAAGGATGACAAGGACTGCAGGGTCGAGCCCCATCATCCTTGGGTGCTAGGGCCGGGAGGGCGCACGTGAAACCTCCAGGAACAAGCACGTACAAACGAGCACAAAGAGCACTCAAGAGCACGAGCTTAGAACCCCCTTGCGGGAATATATATATATATATATTATATATATATATATATATTATATATATATATATATCTATATATATATATGGTGAGTCAAAAGTCTAGAAACATACGAACTATGCTTTTCAATGCAAATATATATGTATATTTGCATTGAAAAGCATAGTTCCTATGTTTCCAGATTTGACTCAACCTGTGTGTGTGTGTGTATATATATATATATATAATATATATATATTGTGTGTGTGTAGGGAAAAGTGGGGGGGGGAATGGCGCGCGGTTAAAGATAAACTTTAATATCCGCTCTCTTGTTGAAAATATATTGCTGAACATTTTTGTATTTTCTCTTCTTTGAATCTTTTTTTATTTTGCAAATCACTTTCGTATTTTGAGATTAGTTGAACCAAAAAAGGATAAAACATAAAAAATTGAGACTATGCGTGGTATTCCCCGCCTCGTGGGGTAATACCGTTTTGCGTGTGGGGCAATAACGCGCATACTGGATTATCCCAAACAAATTTGTAAAACTTTTTATTATCTTGCAATACAACATACCCAACCATGAGTAATTCGAGTGAAAACATAGATTAAACGTCACATCAGACTAAAAATAAATAAATAAATAAATAAAAGGAATTATAAGAAACAAGACCGAAATTATAATTACAAAACCAAAAAAAAATCGAGTAAAAGTTTGATGCAATGGAAAATAGCAACATTATAATTACTTAAGCCTAAACAAAATAGTGATGAACGAAACTTCTCACATTTTCAAAAAGTGGTAATCCAAACTTCTAAACCAGTGATGCACAAACCCTGGCCCGCGGGCCAAATGTGTCCCCCACGGGTCTTTTCAGTGGCTCCACGGGTCTTTTCAATTCAATGAAAACGTTAGAATATAAAAGTGACCCAATTTATGACTTAGATGGAAAGTAAGTAGGCTAATACATTTAGTTATTTTCTTCGCTTGGCCCTCACATCAAAAAAGTTTGTGCACCACCCTGTTCTAAACATTCTTAGTTTTGGAAGTGAAAAGAATTCTCAACGAAATCCTGGAAAATCTCAAATGAGGTCACATTATTGGAACTGCGACTTAGAACCGCAAACTACAGTACAGTAGTCATAGGCTGACCATATTTCCTTGAGACAAAAACGGGACATTGGGATGGCAAAAAAGGGACGGGGTTATGTAATATTCTGTATTCATGAAAAAGTAAGTACATAAACCGGGACAAAATTGACATTTTTTTTAAAACGACGGGACGGCCAGGAAATCTAAAATAAACGGTACTGTCCCGTTCAAAACGGTACGTATGGTCAGCCTAAGTAGTCACTAAATTTTACTGAAAGCTCAACTTGTTTTAAGGGGAGTAGCGGTACTCTCTCGAAGCTTTTTGTTTCTTCATGCACGTGTCACGTGTATAGTTTTCCGCTGAATCCCACCCACTGCATTCAGCATGAGGCCAATAGGCACAAAAGATACACCGACCAGCTGGCCTTGTTGGTTTTTCACGTGTACTTTCTCGGCATCTGTAAGAAAAAATAATAAACAAAACATTGTCGGGGGAAGGGTGCGCGTAGTTAACGTGGGGTAACTCAGCGCATTGTCCAGCTGCGCGGTATTCCCCCAAAGCACATGGACTCCGTTCATCGAACACCAGAAAATAAATCAATCAGCAAACTAAATCTATTCATGCGTAGAATAATCTTCAGTCACTACAATATAAAACCTTAAACACTATGAAGCAAAACACAAAATCAACAGACCAGTATGCTCACCTGTTACCATTAGCACCCGCAAAAGCTAGATGAAAATGGATGAAAATCTTTGTCGTCCTCTCTCCAACACAAACGAAATGGCGCCATTCAAAGCAGTCAACCTTATTCATGAGGGTAGGTAGCAGCATCCATCACGGCCTGAATCACATTGCCCAGTATTGAAAAACACGAGTACGCGGAATTACCCGCTGAGCGCAATTCCCCCACCTTCTCCTATGACCTATGTGATGTCTGTGTGTGAAGAAGCTTGGTGAAATATATCTTACCTTTTTTAGACATTTTAAAGAAAAATGTGTGTTAATTCCCGCACCACAAAGAGGAAACGCGTCGATTAAGAGTCCAAATACTGATTCGCCATAAACGGGACAACGGCCAAATATAAACTGCAAGAGAGTTTAAATTATCGAAAACAACAGTTCAAAGAACCCCCCCCCCAGCACATCATACAGAAAAATGGCAGTTTGATAATGATGTTACTCCGGGGCATTGCCTTTTCAGCGGCGCCCCTATTTCTTAACTTCTCAGTCTTCTCTCTCTCTCTCTCTCCTTCCCCAGAACTTGCTGAGCATTATTTTTGTTTGATCTATTTTATTTGCGTCAAATAATAGTTCTCCAAAAGTATTTTGTTTTTATTCTCTACATAAGATTGCTGAAGTCTACCATCTAATCTACGCTCTTCTAGGTATTCTGGGCACCAAAGTATAAAATGTTCTAAATCTTCTGTATCAGTTCCATACACTTGACAATTGGTATCACCATTCTCAAATCTTTTTCTATCATTTAGGGGTAGGGTGTTTGTTCTGCTTTTATATAGTAAAATTGAACCTAGTGTATTATCGTATATGTCCTCCTCGCCCCTAATTTCCCGCTTCCATTCTCTATATAATTGCAAACTAACCTTTGATGTTACCTCATCCTTCCACATTCTTAAATCCCAAATCTTTACCCGCTCCTTTACATCTTCTTTAGTTAGTAGTTTTAGTTGCAACACGCTTATACCAATCTCTCTCATAAGTTTCTCAATTCCTTTAAATCACTTATTCTTTCCCTTCCCTTTCATATCCTCAACAATTACTTTCAGCAATTCATTTCTCACCCTACCATTCACATCCTCCTGTAATATTGATTTTAAGTATTGTAGCTTCCCTTTATTAACTCTGCACTCCATGGATGAAGCACTTATTTCTCCTCGCAAAGTATATATTGGTGCATATCTTGGTGCTCCTAAAATTTGCCTATAGACACCATTTTCAATCCTCTGCAATTTTTAAATTTCTGCCTGAGTCCGATTTATAACATTTGTGCTATATAATTAGATGGTAGTGCTACGTGTTTTCAATATATATTCCCAATCAATATCTTATTGCGGCTCTTCGCAATTATCATGGTTGTTAAGTTTGCCAGTTTTTGCGCCTTTTGTATCATTATACCTCTTTGTTTGCTAAAACAATTTCTCTTGTTGGCAATATGCAGTCCTAAGTATACTATACTCTCTGTTACCCGTATTCCTTCAGTACTATCTGGTTGCTCCTTCATGTTAAATAAAATTACTTTACTTTTCTCCCTACTTATTGGCAAGCCACATTCACCGCTTGTCTGTAATATAATCTTTAAATTCCTTATTGCTTCTGTTATTGAATGTGTCATCCGCAAACCATCATCGGCAAAGAAGATGGTGTTTATATTTATCAAATCATTACTGAATCCATTACCTTTCTCTATCATCCTTCATTAATATCATATATGTCACCAATTTAAACAAAAGAGTAGAACCCGTGCAGCCTTGCCTGATACCACTAGTTACCGGGATTTCATGGTACTGGTCTTCATCAATCCTTATCCTAGTTCTATCTCCAGTGTATACACTAACTATGATATCTATCAACACGGGATGAACCTTGTATCTCATTAGCGATTCTATCATCTTCCCTCTATTTACCGAGTCGAATGCTTTACTGGTCTATGGAAACAAGAACCAATGGTTTTCTATTTGTAAAGCTATGTTCTATACAATATTGTAGAATCAAAATATTATCTTCTATTCTGCTTCCTGGTGTAAAACCTGATTGCATTTGGCATTTTGTAGCGGACAACGTTGGTCTACATCAGTGGTGCACAAACTTTTTTGATGTGAGGGCCAAGCGAAGAAAATAACTAAATGTATTAGCCTACTTACTTTCCATCTAAGTCATAAATTGGGTCACTTTTATATTCTAACGTTTTCATTGAATTGAAAAGACCCGTGGGGCCACTGAAAAGACCCGTGGGGGACACATTTGGCCCGCGGGCCAGGGTTTGTGCATCACTGGTCTACATAAATTACTGCAAGAGAGGAGTCATTCTCCTAAGCAAATTGCTTTAAGACAGCTACGGAAATATGTGCAACCATTCAAGAGGAATATAAAATTGCTGTAAACAAGTCCACTGTGAAAAGAAGGCATGAGGAACATGAGCTGTAGGGAAATGTTGATTTCAGAAAGCCGTATACTTCAGGTGTGAATGAGTGAAAAGAGTATTGAGTTAGCAAAGGAACAAAAAAATGGCATGACGAAGGGAAGAATCTTTTGTGTAGTGATGAAACCAAACGTAAATTTTGTAGAAATGAAAGGTGTAGGTTTGCGAGATGACGCAACCACAAAAGTTTGTTTGACTATTAGTAAGAGTGTGAACCATGGTGGTGGTTCTGTTGTGGTGTGGGGTTGCTCCAGTTCAACTGAAATGGGTGGTCTCATAGAAATTGATGGGAATATGATTAAGACGCACTACTGTAGAATTTTTGTCCAACATGCACTGCTGAATGAAGTTTGTATAATTGAAAAGGCATTCATCTTCCAGCAAGACAACGACCAAAAACATTTTGCAATACTCAACAAAACTAATTTAAGAGACAAGAGTAGATTGGGAGGGTTCAGTTGCTCGAGATTCTACCACAAACTTCCGAATTATAAACCCCTTTGAGCAATTGTGGAAATAAGTAAAAGTTGATGCCTCAAAAGTGAAGCCAACAATCCTACAGGACTTCTGACGTATTGTCCATTCGAAATGATAAACATTCCTACTGAAAGGCTACACGCTTCGATTGATTCGATGCCTTTGAGATGTGAAGCCATCATCCGTGCTCGAGGATGTAATGCTGAATATTGAATACTGAACCGTCTTTGTGGAATTCTTGACAGTGAAGTTATTATCACTAATGAACTGAATTAGTACTCCAAAATTTACCTCTTATCTAGTCGGTCCACGCTCGCTTTTAACATGTAAATGATTTCATATAAAAGATTTTGAACACAAAATTTTAAACCAATGAGACCTTAATACTTACTTTAAGTTCACGAATGACTTGGATTTTAAACGAAGCTTCACAAATTTATTTACTAGCTTCGGGTGTGAAGCTCAAAAATGTTGTGCTTGTGCAATTTTTATTAATTATTGGTCTCGCTTGGCTTTTCTTTGATATCGCAAAAAGTATGAAATTTTATACAATCCTCGTCTGACTAGATATAGGTAGGCTTTGAGTACTACACCAGATTTATACAATAAGGTTAAAATTTTACTATGAAACCTTCATTGCATCCTAAATTAAGAGTAAAGACTTCGTGAATGTATCTTGGTCTGCGAAATGGGGACCAAGCACGTGATTCAGCATTCTTATTAGTCTCAACCTGAGTGTGTGTTTAGTATAACACACTTTTTCTCGCGTTCACAAACGGGGAAGATTATCTTTTAACCCTTTTTTAACGAATTTTGAAGCTGCTTCCTTCGGGTTAAATTTTTATGGGGGAAGGGAAGGGAAGGGGAGGGAAGGGAAGATAAGATGTAATCGTCCTGTCGTTGGTATCATTGTCTTCAAAAATGATTGCTCTTGTAAGAGTTTCCTTTCTTTTGTGTCTTTGGCAAAGCAAATTAAGGTTGGAAATCTAACCAGAACTGAACCCAAACACGCTTGGTTTGATTTTTTTTTTATGTATATATTTTCTCATTCACAGATACTCGAGCGCATTTAAAACACACACACACACACACACACCACACACACACACACACTGTTTGGCAACCCTACAAAACTGCGACATTTTCACAATCAGTTCTGTATCGCGACACTTATCCAACCTAAAAACCTTTAATAAATTTGACCAAAGCTTACTTAACTTAGCCTAACTTTGATTATATTCCTTAATTATACTTTATATAAAACTACATTTATTAAAATCTTTCCTTCACAAGTCGGTGCCTCCCCCCTACCCCTCCTTTCCCCTGTCTCTTTCCCTTCCGCAACTTTTACTGAATCTCATTCAACATGGACCGATCCCCTTAATTAAGTCAAATGAAGTAGATAATTCTCTCTCTCTCTCTCTCTCTCTCTCTCTCTCTCTCTCTCTCTCTCTCTCTCTGACGGCGGGAGACCCAAGTTGAAATTCAGTGACATTCAGAGTTGACAGACACATACACACGACAGACATCCAATTACAGAGAAAACGTGCTCACACACTTGCCTGCCTCGTTAATAGACTAGATAAGTATTTTGTAAAAATACGTAATTTCCTAAAAAAAATGGATTAGGTGAGGTAAAGTTGCGTTTTTGCCATCACTTATTTTTTTCCTCTTCCTTCTCGTGGTTGGCTGGGTAGTGGGTACATGTGAAGGGTGAGGGCAGGGCATGGTATAGAAAATCTGATTTCCGTTCTCAGTTCCTGTTTCAACACCTTTCCTGTAGAAGCATTTCATCACCTTGCCGGCGTGATGGCTTTGCGCGTACATGTAGACGTGGAGAGTTTGTTTAATCCTTTTGGGGCTAGCATCGAGTGGGCCATGGGGTCTTCGTTGGCTCGTTACCTCGGTAAATAGTTATAAATATTATGTATACAATCAAGACACGTGTTTGAAGTTTTTGTGAATGTAACAAGTAGTTGATATATGATTAGCGCAAATATATTATTATGTTAGTTTATACAACGATGCTCTCCAGTGTACGATTTCTGCGTGTGCATAACGTAATTTTAGAGCGAGTTTCTCTTTCTTGTAAAATTTCCTTGGCTACTTTTCCAGGGTCAAGGTATTTTTTCACCTTTTTCCGTACTCCCCTTTGGCGTGGAGGGAGCGGAGGGTGGGAGGAGAGCCTTATGCTTTTCTATCCAGTTTTCGACTACTGTACTGTACTGTTCGAATAATTAAAAACTGCCCTACTTTAATAACAGGAGCCTCCTTAAGTTGACTGAGGCTTCCTCTTTGAGGCTTCCTCTTGTCCTTGTATCTCTCTCTCTCTCTCTCTCTCTCTCTCTCTCTCTCTCTCTCTCTCTCTCTCTCTCTCTCTCTCCTGCACACTATTTGAGGATGTGTTAGTGTTACTGTCTTCTCGGGTGGCTGTTCGAGAAGCCAGCTATGACAATGTGTAGGAATTTTTCCCTGGCACCCGTTGCCATTCGTACCTCCTCGGTATGGGCCGCATGGCCTTTTGAGGTACTTCATATCCTTGTAACTCTCTCTCTCTCTCTCTCTCTCTCTTCTCTCTCTCTCTCTCTCTCTAAGATAATTAATTTCCAGGATGTGAATTGCTTAAGTAAATGGAAATCGTTTTGGTCTTCCCTATTTTTTCTTATACCGAATTCTTTTGAAGTTAGAATCATTCGCGAAAGTTAGTTTAACATTCTTTGCATCACAGATAAAGAACAATAACGATTTCACAATTGTATACGAGATAAATAAGGAGGGTTTTATGTTTTGTTGAGGGGTTGGGGAGTGGGAGAAGGTTCTTCTTTCTTGAGTGAAATTAAGATGTCTATTTATTTTTATTTCTTTCTTTTGAGAGGAGAAAAAGGGAGGTACAATAATATGCGGAAACGTTTTCGGAGTTCGTTGTTAGGGTGGAAAACGTTAGTGAATGACACACACACACACACACAGGATGTTCTGTATTCAGTGAATGGTGCACGAAAGGAATTTTTATTATATATTATGGACTTCTTAAAATAGGTCTTCATAAAAAGATTTTTTTTTTCTAGAATACAAAAGAAAATAGTTTCTCTTCGAAGCTCTCAAGTTCTAAAATGAATAAAATAAAATACTTATTTAGATGCATTTATTTTATTTTTAAAATAATTTCTTTACAATTTAACTTTAAATAAGCCGATTAATGTAAAAAATATAATTAATATTTAAAATTAAGTTCCTCTTAGCTTTAAATTTTGGAGTCGACGGTATGTTAATTAAGATGGATTTGGCGAATAGCTTTTATTTCCAAGAATAAAAAGAGGAATAAAACGCAAGAATAAGGCTTTTAATCTTTATACAAATAAAAAACAATTTGAAAATTAATTAATTTTGATATGTTTGTATTTCATAAGCCATAAAAATTTACTAAATTGCCGATGCCGAATTCTTTTACAGTGAGAGTTATGAGCGCAATACGCATGCGCCAAACTGACGCAACATGTCAGTAATACGTATGTCAATAAGAAGCTAGTAACACGCGATAAACGTCATATTATATGCAAAATATTTTTCTCCCTCGTCACTTAATTCGAAACGAAGGCGTATTTATATTTATTTTTCTCTTCTTCTTCTTCTTCTCTCTTCAATCAATGATGTCTCACGAGCGAAGGATATTGCAATTTTGAGAAAGGTAATTTTTATTCTCATTTTAATAGTGAAAACTGAAAATCTAAGTTCGATCCATCATAATTCTCCACTGATTCATTAAATCTCTTTGAAATTTCCGTACCAGAATTAAACCTGTAATTAAAGTGCTTAAAGCAGAGTCCTCTTCTATTATGGATAGATTATGAGGTGACCGTGTAACATATGCTCGTGATTCGTTATACTGATACGTGTCATTAACGCCATCCTTAATAATGTTGTCTCACAATTACACAGAACTCAGGCCAGACTAATTCTGACCATTTCGCTATCTCACGGATTATTATTATTATAATTATTATTATTAGCTAGTACCATCGGAAATCGAACCCCCGACCTTAGTGTCTTCATTTTGCTAACAGGGAAATGGTGTTGCCAACAGAGCCACAGGAGACCCTGTATATAATGTGAGATTCATTATTTTCTATATGTAAATATTCACATTATTTGGATAACTAATATATACACTCACAGTAAATATATACAGGGTGTCTCAGAAGTCGCGCACCATAGGCTTTATTCAGATTTACGAGGTTTACGAGTCGAAATGGTTTATAAGTGATGTTTAATTACAATATATGTTCGATAATGTTCGAATAATAGTTTTTTACCTCGTAAATCTGAATAAAGCCTATGGTGCGCGACTTCTGAGACCATATATATATATATATATATATATACCTGGAGCACTATTACAGTCGAACAAAGTACATTTCGAGTGTAAATTTTCCTTTCAAAATACAAAATATTTTACTAAAATCTCTCTCTCTCTCTCTCTATATATATATATATATATATATATATATATATACACACAAGAGTGTATACTGTATCTGAGTGTATATGCATGTACTGTGATGTACAGTATATCACTGCCTTTGGAGAATACAATCTTCACTTTCGGCGTTTGTTAGAAATTTTATTTATATATATGCTATAATTTGATACGCAAAGTTAAAGAAGAATTGAAAATATGAAGTCTTTATACTAATGGTAATGCATTAAGAATTGTACATTGGAAAATGTAATAGAAAAACTTATTATTGTAGCTTCACAGATATTTAAGGATTTGTTATCTTCAAAATGAGTATAATCATTCCGTGTGTGAGAATGTAAAACTGATAAAATTTCGAAATTGACCTATTCCCAATTCAAGACATTGTCATTCTCATTTACAGATTTTCCATTTTGATTCGTATTAGGTTAGATTAATGTTAGGTTAAATTAATTCAGTTAGGTTAAGAGATATTAGACAGTCTCATTTGACGCTTCGATCGGGAATGCGAATGGGAGTGATACTGACTGGGAAGTAATCGGTAAACTTTCCTCTTCGTTCGGTATATTACCGCAACTCCGATTACTCTCTCCAATTTACTTCGTTCCCGTAATCGTACACGTGGATCACTTTGATCCCTTTCACTCTGTATCATATTTTGCACTATATTTACGATGCTTTCTTACTTCTTTGCTCGTTTACAACATTCATCTCATGACAGTTCAACGAAATTAAAAATGAGTGATTGAAATGTTCATTTCATTTGTTTCATTTTTTCCACCGGGTATTCTACTTGGTTTAGTTTTGTAAAGTGCTTATAGAACCACTCCTCACAGCTGATTATGGAATGTGATTTAGTTGTTTCTGGGCTATAATAATCATCAAATTTGTCTTATTAGGCCGGCCGCACACAGGATCGTTTCGTGACTCACGACTCGGGTCATGACGACTCGAGTCGTGTGTGATTCTACAGTGACAGAATGGTAGCCCCGCACACTACAGCGACCGCGACGGGATTCTGGGGAATCACACGCGACTCGAGTCGTCAGTCGCGAGACGATCCTGTGTGCGGCTGGTCTTAGTATTGAGGAAAGAAAAAATTTGTGAAAAGTGTACCAACGAACGCTTCTGCAGAACATCATCTATGGAACCTTCTCAATATACTAGAGGTACTCAATATATTTTGCCCCACCTTTTTTCTTAGCTAAATAATAGGCCACGGGGCTGAAATGTCTTTTGGGCCGTAAGTTTGAACTTTCTGCGCTTCACATAACCGGATTTTTCCAGTTTGAACCTCCCCTCCTTGTATGAAACCGCTTTTAAACGCCCTTATATAAAACTGATGGTTAACGCAGTTTCGAAAATGGCGTCTGACAGTGATGTGCGTCGTAAACAGAGAGCTGTTATCGAGTTCTTAACCACAGAGAAGGAAACAGTTGGAAATATTCACAAACGTCTACAAAACGTTTACGGAGATGCTGTTGTTGATCGAAGCACAGTTGAACGCTGGTCTAAACGTGTGAGATCATCGGAGAGAGGGAGAGCCAGCCTCGATGATGAGCCACGCAGCGGTCACCCGGCATCGGCTGTGACATCTCACACTGTGCAACGTGCTAACAGCATCATTCGATCAAATCCGCGCGTCACATACAAGGAGCTATCACCGGAGCTAGGAATTAGTGAAGGAAGTGTGAATACGATAATTCAGCAACTGGGATACTCAAAAGCGTGTTCACGGTTTGTTCCTCGCGAACTGACTGAAGATCACAAAGCCCAAAGAAAAGAAATTGCTTCCGAGTCGTTAGTTCGATACGAGACAGAAGGGATGACTTCCTTTCACGAATTGTGACTGAGGATGAGACTTTGAACCTGAAACCAAACGCCAATCCATGGAGTGGCATCACGCAGACTCCCCACGCAAGAAAAAGTTCAAAATGGCTCCCTCTGCAGGAAAAGTTATGGCCACCATCTTCTGGGACATGAAAGGGGTGATTCTGGTGGACATTATGAAGAAAGGACAAACAATGAACTCAGAGGCATATATTGCTACCCTACAGAGACTCCAGAGACGTATAAAGCGAGTTCGACCGGAGAGAAAACTGGAAGACGTCCTTCTTTTGCACGATAACGCAAGACCACACAACAGTTTGCAAACAAGAGAGGCCATCACAAAAATGCGCTTGACTGTGTTGCACCACACTCCATACAGCCCGGATCTGGCACCTTCAGACTTCCATTTGTTTGGGCCAATGAAGGATGCTATTCGTGGAAGAAAGTTTCAGAGTGACGATGAGGTTGTTGAGGACGTTAAGAGGTGGCTCCAGCGGAACCCAGCGGACTTTTACCAGCAAGGAATAAAGGCCTTTGTTTGGAGGTGGAGGAAAGCCGTAGAAAAGGATGGAGACTATATGGAAAAATAAAAACTTGTAAAAAAGGTATGTAACTACTCGTATACAAAATTTCTGGAACTTACAAGAAAACTTGGAAAGAAAAAAAAAAGGTGGGACAAAATATATTGAGTGGCCCTCGTAGAATTCTTGAACTGTATGAAAACGTTGTTGTATCATTGCTAACTTTAGTAAAATATGTTTGCAATGTTTAAATATGTTTACAGTACTATTTTTAACATTCCTCCAATGTTTTAATATGATAATTATACTTTGCATTTTAACCATTAATATTTCATTCAAGTTGATTTCGCTCGGACAATTCTGGTAAAAAAGTTCGCCTACAAATATAAAATTAAAAAAAATTATAATCACGAATGATTGGTTTTGGTTTTTAAATTTTATTATTAGTCACCCAAAAATAATAAAATAAAGGAAATATAATATTAAGAATTAGTAATTTTTTTTATGCTTTTTAAACATTTTATTTTTCTAGACGAACTTTTATCTGATATTTTACGAGCGAAATCTTCCCAATTTAATACGAACTGTAACTCCATTAATTACCTCGACGAAATACTTGTTAAAAAGTTTAAAATTAAGATTTTTTTAAACTCAAAAAGTAGAAAAGTCAAAATTTAAAATTTATAAGATTTATTAAGGGTCGACGACTCCTCGGTTGAAATTATGACCATCATTAGGTGCAACTGAGAATTGCCATATACTTTTCAGCAAATCGTGTTTCCGATGTGAATATGCTCTCCTAATGCCATTCTCAGTCGCGGTCCGATAATGGGAGTTACGCTAAGTAAAAATTCCAGATTTGGGAAAAGTTTTCTGATTTTGGGAGAGGTATAAAAACGAAGGACACGACGCAGTTGCGGGCATGAGGGGTATTTTCTATGACGAATGTAACCAAGTTGGAAATCGTACATTGGGTATCGATTAGACAATTTTCTCCCTTGAGGTTTTGAAAGTCGAGTATATGGTGTTCCTTCCGTGTTCCCCCTCATCACGTCCTAATACGTTAACAAGAGCTCCAAACAATCCATAATGTTGTCGTCATCGTGTGCCTCCTTTTCAGTACCGTTTTCTTAGTAGTGACTAAGTTCTTCCATACATTTGGAATGACTAATTTAAAAATAGTTACATAAAAAGGTTAATTAAATCAGGCTTAAATAACACATTTATTGGTGTGCATATAGGTACCGAGTGAGTCAAAAGTCCGGAAAGATAGGAAGGATAGGAAACTTTTATTGCAAAAAGACACGTGTTACAAGTAATGTTATAAGATGTATTCTACAGTATATGTTCTCCTTTCACTTCCACACATATAGAGCACATCTTATAACATTGCTTGTAACACATGTCTTTTTGCAGTATTTGCAGTAAAAGTTTCCTATCCTTCCTATGTTTCAGGACTTTTGACTCACCCGGTATATATAATATATATATATATATATATATATAAATAATATATTATATAATATATATATATATATATTACAGAAGAAGCTCGGGAAATATGTATCAGCAATTATACATGGAAAAGTTATATATATATTATTATATTATATATATATATATATATATATATATAATTTTATTATAAAATTTACAGGTATTAAAATTCTATTTCAAACCTACAATCAATCAAATATATATATATATATATATATATATATATATATATATATATATATATAAAACTTATTATTATTCTTATTCTTTAAATGATTTGATAAAATTTTACGATAAGAATTTTTAAGATTTGTGTAAAAAAGTTTCGGATTTTTTATTTTACAAAATATTATTGAAGAAAACGTTCAATATATAATAATTCGTGGGAGTAACTATTTACAAATAAAAGGTCATATAACGTTTCGTTTGAAGAATACGTCTTCGATAGTCTTTGTGTGTATATATATATATATATATATTTATTATTATATATATATATACAGTATATTAAACCTTCGTTAACTTTGGTTTTGATTCTTCCCAAATTGTTTATTCTGACGAAGGTCGAGCTTGTTGCTTCACCTTGGACCTACAGGTTAACGTGGAATCATGACCCACCACGGATGGTCACAAATTACGGAGGCCTTGCCCGGACTCGCTCTCACGACCTCCCGATCAGCAGCAGCAACACAGAGTCTTAACCACTCGGCCACCCAGGATACCATTTATCTACCAACCTATTTTTCTGGGAGGATGAACTGCTGGGTAAGCTGCGGGCCGTCTGCTTTCGCCGGGAATCGAACCCGGGGCTGGTGGATTCGTAGTCGGTGATGCTAACCACTGCACTACCACATTGCTTCTGATATATATATATATATATATATATAATATATATATATATATACAGTATTGTGCAAATTAATGTGAACAGGACAAAAAGATGAAAATTTTCAGTAAACAGGATATATTTTGAAGACTGGAACAAACGTTAATATTTGATATCGGTACCTTCAGCTTTAATAACGTCTTGAACGCTCTTTGGCATAGAATGTACCAGTTTTCCACAGATTTTCTTTAATTCTTTATCATGAAACCAGACTTGGATGACAGACGCGATCAGTTTTGTTTCAATTGTACAGTCCAGTTTTTGAAGTCGAGTCTTGCGTATGTCCGATAGATTTTCGATTGGGTTTAGATCTGGCGAGTTTCCTGGCCAGTCTAAACGGCTGGTATTGCTCACCTTTAAGAACTCCTTAACATGTTTTGATATATAGCATGGTGCCAGATCCTGTTGGAAAACCCCTTTTGGGAACAGTTTCTGCAGTTCTGGTTTACCATGTCGTTTTAGAACCTCGCTATATCGCTTACTATTCATCATGCTTTCCACAGGCACGAATGAGCCAGTTCATCGTGCAGGAAAACAACCCAGGACATTTTCTTTTCTGGGTGTTTCACAGTTCGGTTATTTTGGAACTGGATGGAGTTCACCAGGTGGATGGCGTACAAATCGACTTTGTTGACCTTGAACAAGAAAAATGAGTTTCGTCTGAAAATAATACATTGTACCAATCTTTCGACCAACCAGCATATTTCTTGGCTCGCGCATAGCGTTTTGTCTTCATTATTGTTGTTGTTGTTAGCAACTGTTTTTTCATAGGTTTCTCGACCTTGCGTCCCACCGTCATCAATCGACGTCTTACAATTGATGATGATATCTGGATATGTGATGCTGATAATTCTTGGTTAAGCATGTCACTAGTTTTTCTGTGATCCTGCTTGTTCATTCGTATTAACTTTGCATCATCTCTGGGTGGTGTTTTCCATTTTCTTCCGCATTTGCCTTTCTTTGACGAGGATATTGACTCCGTGGTTTGTTTCTTCTTAATAATCTTATTGACCGCTCCAACACTAACTTGACTGCATTGGCAATTTCTCTGTGCGAGCGATGTATGTTCATGCAAGGTGATTACTTTTTCTTTTACTTGTGTAATGTTCAAATTCAACTCTGAATCACACACACACACACACACACACACACACACACACACACACACACACACACACACACACAGAGCACAGAAATCACACGTACTGACTCTGATGACTGACAAGAATAAACTAAATTAAGCAGAAACTGAATGACAAGTTCGACTTTAAAAGATGCTCCATTTGCCTTAATTGATGCTGCACTAATGTTTCAGTGTAATGTAGTGTATGTAGACCATAAATAATTAAACTTATTCATAAAATTACATTTAAAAAGCTTTCAT
>JAJOZX010000089.1:567500-587500 GCA_023014485.1 Bathynomus jamesi | reverse complement strand
AATATGATCTTCGCGACCCCAAATATGACCTTCGCGACCCCAAATATGACCTTCGCGACCCCAAGATTGGAAAGCCCTGGTTTAGTGTACTACATACAACTTCATTTTCTCTAAATTTACCCAGAAGTGGATATGGAGGGGAAAGGTTAAGGGGTGCCCACTCCATTTGTTGTAATACGATTCCGTAGCGTCAGAGTAAAGAGCTGAACCCCCTTCCCCCGAACTTCTTTTTACCCCTTCGTGAGGTATGGGCCCCACTAGTCCAGCGTTGCCAGGTCTGAATTATATAATTTCCCTATGTTCGCTCTTAAAATTTCCCTTTTTTGGTCTAAAATTTCCCTATACACCTGCGTTTAAAGCAGTATGTATGAATATAGATTTATTTTTGCCTCTATTGTAAGATTAAAGTATTATTTAGCAATATTGTTATATATTTTTCAAATAATACAGTGAAAATTTGTGTTTCTGGATATATAAATATCTATATCCACTCCTCAAAATTTTCCTATTTAGGGAATATTGGCGTTATTTGGTGATTTATTTCCTTAAAACAGGGAAATTTCTCTGCACTTGGCAACCTGGGCTCTTATTCCTCGTCTCTTTAATAGAATGAAGAAAGACTGCTCTAGTGTCACTGACCTCTCCTGCAGGCCTATCTTATCTTCTTATCTATCTTTTACTGGATATTTCTGATGACTGATAAGGGTCCTTCGGGGTAGAGATATTGTAGGAAGATGGCCAGCGCCAGTAGTTCAGTAGGTAACACAGTTTCCTTATAAACGAAGTGAAAACAATGAGGTCAGTGGTTCGACTCTCGATGATGCTAGTAATAGTAATTGGGAGTTAGGAAAATGGGCCACATTCGTCTGGGCTGAGCGCTGTGCCAATTTCTGGTCCTCCTCATTATCATTAATAATTCGGTAGTTCATTCGACCATATTATAATTGCCTTAATTATGTTTACATTTATTTTAGGGTTAAATAAATAAATAAATAAAAAAATATATATACACACACACACACACACACACAAAATAAATATGGGAACCATATAGGAGCACAAACATAAATAAAAACAAACAAAAATAAATCTACAGTATATTTTACGACAATACGAGTGTTGAGGAAATAGAAGACCTCAGTCAGTATGCTACAAAAGAAAATAATTTCAGACCGTGAACCTAATTAAGAAACGCCAAATTCAGGGGGGCAATTAAAAATAGAGAGGCGAACAATAGGTGGTGTGGGACTACATATATAAAATAGTTTCGGGCACATAAAATAGGTATATAATAAGATACGTAAATGCGCGAACGTGGAAAATCACGAAGTATATTTAGTTGATAAATAATAAAACTAGACAATTTTGGAAATAGACAAATGGTAAAATTAAAGAAACCCCCCAAAAATAAAAATCGAATAATTGAAATCGAATTTGAACGAGAACAACGATGGTATTCGGTCTGAAATTAAAAAGAATAATAACTAATAATAATAATAATTATTATTATTATTATTATTATTATTATTATTATCATTATTATTATTATTAGTATGATGGCAACGGTTATAACACGAATAGTGGTTGGGGGAAAAAGACTGAATGATGGAGGATAAGGGCGGATAACTAAACTGGATTATAAAATGGTATATTGAAAAAATATTCAAATCGTTACTAAAAATAAGGAAAAGGTAAAGGGGGGGGGCAGGTTATTCTACCTTACGGCGTAAGTCATCTTCAAATTCTATTGCGTTTGAGTTTACAGATAGTGTTTTTCCGCTCTCTCTCTCTCTCTCTCTCTCTCTCTCTCTCTCTCTATATATATATATATATATATATATATACAGGGCGTCCCAAAAAAATGTATACACACTTTAAATACTTATAAAGGCAGTGTTTATTAAAATACATTTCATTTTCAAAATGTAATAGAATCTACAGACATTAATTGTTTTGTCAACGCCTGTTTTCAAACTGACGTCCGTTCTGGTCCAGGCACTGCTGATAACCCGAAGCAATGGAATCGCAAACATCACGAAACATTTCGTTTGGTATTTGTGTGCATTCTCGTTCAATGGCTGCTCTCAATTCAGCGAGTGTTGCAGGTTTTATAGCGTAGACTTTGTCTTTTAAGTATCCCCATAAAAAAAAGTCAAGTGGTGTGAGGTCTGGTGAACGCGGAGGGTATTCTACGAAACCCCTTCGTCCAATCCACATCCACATCGTGCCAAGTACCACTCGCAATACTCCACTCTTCGGTCCGGATCATCTTCATTAATAGCATGGACTAATCTTGGAATGTAACTTTTCCATTGACAGCGCCTCAAAATGCGTTGGACAGACGATTCTGAAATTCCTACCTCACGACTCGCTTGCCGCACAGATTTTCTTGGACTTTGGTGATACGTTTCCAGTACTCTTTCTTGCTTTGTGGGGCTTGTCGATGTCCGTGGTCTTCCGGAACGCTTCTTGTGGACATTCTGAACAGTTCCATCGGCTTCAAACTTATCTCTAATTCGAGTGATGGTAAGTCGCGTTGGTGGATCTGTTTGAAACTTCCTCCTAAACTGTCTTTGCACTTCAACTGCGTTTTCACACTTCCAATAGCATTTTAGAATGAATTTCCTTTGTTCAAAGCTTAGTCTGACTGCCATTATTAATTCTAATGGGTTTAACTTGGAAAGAAGAAACATCAATTGAGCTATCAGCTGTTAAAGTGTGTATACACATTTTTTTGGGACGCCCTGTATATATATATATATATATATATTATATATATATATATATATATATTCTAAAAAAAATACAGGCCTCTATACGGACGGTTTGCGATTGCGGATACTTGTGGTTTTTGGTCCAGTTTGTGTAGAGCAAGCTTGAGGTAGTACGAGCGTGACTGTGACTGATACAGGTAAAATCTGCGTTCCCTTAGGGACGAAACACAAACTTGCGCTGCATCTCGCTCCTGAAGAACCATGCACCAGAACTTATAATAACTGGAGGTGTTTGCAATACAAACCAACAAACATTACAATGAATTGAATACGGATATAGATGTTCTTCTGACTTGAGTAATACGGAGCAATGTTGCTTTCAGTGGTGATAAACCACGTACGAAAGCTTCGTCAGTACTTTGACCCCTATCTGCTTGGCATTGTTGCTGCGAGCTGCTCGTACCTGAGATGTACGTATGGGCGGAATGGTGCTCTATGTGAAAAGAAGTTTAACTCTTTATATTTGCACTTAAACTAAGAATGCATATATGATTTTAATATTATATATATATATATATATATATATATATATATATATATATATATATATTGATGGTTTATCATGTGGAGGAAAGTGGTTGTGCCTCAAAAGATATATTTCCTTGAAGAATAAATAAGAAATTTCCAAATAGTGACAAATACTTCTCTTAATTAGTCCAACATTCATCATCGTCCCTTTTAATTTTTTTGCCATAGTTTTTCTTAAGTTGCGGAAAATCATTATTTATTTACTTAAAATCACAATATTTTATTTCTACGATCCAAAATTAAATTATTTATGGTAAATAGAAACTTTTTATTTAAAAAAAAAAATTATGTATTTTTAAAACAAAAATTGCCCATTATTTTTATTGAATTTTTTTTTCGTACAAAAAAAAAAAAAAAAAAAAAAAAAAATATATATATATATACACTCGTATATACCCATAAGGCCAGACTTTTGGACCACCCTGTGTATGTATATATACACACATCTATATAGCCAGGTGTGGCCGAATGGGTTGGGGGGTGTTGAAGGAAAAGGTATTTAATTCTACAGTTTATTCACTAAGTGTACCTTAAGAATGTGATTTAGCCGATTAATAGTGGAGAGACTTTGATTTTATAATTGTCACGTTCCAAAGTTCGTAACCTCCCTTTACACGTTCTCTCTGGCTGCCTGTCAAGACTCGTAAGTGCCCGGAGTACCTTCTGTATCGTGACTCCAGGCACAAAGAGAAGCGTTGAGGCGTATCTAGGCGCCATTCTATACTACAAGGTGCTTCAAAAAATTTTGCCACTTAATATGGTGCTAATATGTCATTGCTCACCACTTGTAGTTTGTGTTTTTTTTTTTTGTTTATGTAAGTATTTGTGCTATTACTTGCTTGTTTTTTAATAATAATGTCGGTTTTTTCAGGGATTTTTTGAGTGATTAATGAGTGAACCCCATTCAATGTAAACCTTGTAGCCATTTCTACTGAATGGGGTTCACTCGTTAATCATTCGCACAATCCCTGAAAAAAACGACATATTATTTAAAAACAAGCAAATAAACACACACATACTTATATAAACAAAAAAATACAAACTATAAGTGGTAAGCAATGATATATTCGTGCCATATAAGTGGTAACATTTTTTGAAGCACCCTGTATATTGCTTAGGTTTGCAAAAAGTGTTTCTTTAATTTCTTCTAAATATAAAGTTTTTAAATGAATATAAACATTTTCATCGAAAAAACTTAATAAAATTGTAATGTAGAGAATAAATATAAATATCCAATTTGTGAAGCACGTCCTGAAGTCTTGGTGGTGTAAAGTACTCTGTTTGGTGCATGGAAGGTATCTCATCGATAGCGGTTCGAATCGGGTATGAGGGCATAAAATTTCCATATTTCTTTCTGGGTATATAGTTTGCACAATTAAATATCTTTTAGTTAATTAAAAAGTTAAATTAAAAAATCTAATCTTAAAAAGAAAATTTGTGGAAATTTTAAAGTTAAACTTTATTCGATATATTTCAATAGGAGTTAATTCCAAACTAAGCATAATTTAAAAAAAAATTTTTTTTTGCTCTTTTAAAGTTAATAAATACTTTTTTTAAATTAACACAAACATTTTTCGTATTAAAATTTTAAATAATTATGATTAAATAAATTATTAATTTTTAATAAATAAACCAAAATTTTAATTTAATAAATATATTAACCAAAAAAAAAAACGAAAAATTAATGTCAGTTTTTACATGATAAAAAGATTTTTTTGGAGACTTATTTAAATATAATTGATTGTTCAACGCCCTTTCTGACAAAAAAAAAAAAAAAAAAAAAATTACATAGCATCGAGGTTGGATGTGAAATGAAGCTTCTCTCAAAAACAAGATTTTTGGACAGTAAAATAATTTCCATCATATTCATCCATTATTCCCAATTCGGCGTCCACACTGAGAACTTTTTGCAAATTCATGTTTCAAATGCTATATTTTCTCGGCTTTTCCCGCCAATGTGAATACTTTTGGCATAATTATTTCTCGTTTCAATGGTTTTTTAAGGAATCTCTTTTTTTATTTTTTTTATTTATGGCTTTTATTTATGGTTTATATTTCAGCTACACAATTGTGTACCTAATGAGTGAAAGGACTAATGTATAATGAACAAATTCCAGGACATTTCCAATGAATGTATAATGTAAAATTAAAGTAGAAAATTCTTTCCTTTTCTAAAAAATGGGTAAAAAAATGTGGTCAGGTCTGATCTTAGTTACAAGCTTGTTATTAACGACTTGGTTTCAAAGTTTGGGCATTACTACTGTTTCACTAATATTTATAGCCTATTCGTGTGTGTGTATATATATATATATTAGTGGTGGACCGGATATCCGCATCATTTTTAACATTCGCATCCGCACTTCTGACTGTGGATGTTATGCGGATATTACCTCTAATAAATTATGTAATTTACAATTAAATTAGCTTATAAAGTAGCTTATAAGGCCCAGTCATGCACATTTCATGTAAAGTATTAATTATTAATGAACAAACAAATATATAAACCTGAAAATGTGAATACGTGGTAACACAGAAAATTGAATGAAACTTGTTTCATTGAATTTTCTGTGGCTGAAACTCTTGAGAAAGTTATTATTTTTATCATAATGAAAACATTAATATTAATTTTAATTCTTATGCATTGCCTGCCATAATAGTAATATCACGAAATTTGAAAAACTATGTCATCTATTCATAATTGTATATTATATTGATAGATTAACTAAATATCCGCATCCGCAGATGTTGAAAAACTGACATCGGTCCACCGCTAAATTAATATATATATATATATATATATATATATATATATATATATATACATATATGAGGGGTCGCGCGTCTTAAGATACCTAAGCGCCACCACAGGCGAAAACGTGTTTTTGATGGATATCACTATTTTCACCCTTCCTCTATCGCGTGGTTTCGGTTATAATGACCTTACGACACTAGAAGTATGGTTGAAAACCTTATGAAGCGAACTACTTTTTTCACCTCTATCGCCAGCCAAAAGTTCACCCAAAGTTCGGCATAATAAGAAAATCAAAAAACTAAAAAAAATATATATAAAATATAAAATATGAAAATCTATTCCAAAACCTCATCAACATCTTCATTAGCATACTTAGAACTCTAATTTAGCCAAAAATGAACGTTCTAGCTCAATTAATAACAGAGATACTATTGCGAGATTATTGCTGAACTTTTCAGGCGATTTCTGGCGAATTTTAATTTTGGCGTTTAGGTACCGTAAGACGCGGGACCCCTCATTATGTTAGTCAATGTCTAAAATCAGGCAATTTGTAAATTGACTGAAATTTTAGGCAATGTGTCAAATTGATGATACACACAAGACCAAACCTAACCTAACCTAACCTAACCTAACCTTTCTGTTAATGCTGCATATGCATGCCCACTGATATTTCCCAATATGCTGCCTAAAAATTCGTTAGGTTAGGTTAGGTTGTGTGTGTATCATCAATTTGACAAATTGCCTAAAATTTCATTCAATTTATAAATTGCCTGATTTTAGACATTGACTGTAACATATATATATATCTCGCTGAAAGTTACGTTCACTCGTATTCACTGTTATCTTTTGTACACGGAAAATACAGTAGGTGATATTATGTTGTAGATGTCCTTTTGTATTTAACATGGATTAGGTTGTTAAGTTAACCTAACCTAACCTAACCTAAAACAAAAACTTGGATGTGTGAAATCGTGAGGTAGCTTGAAGTATAGTAGTAGTAGTAATAATTTGATTTAGAGTTTTTTAATTCAAATCCTAACGCGAGTAAAAGTCGAAAAAATAATCATTATATCCGATAAAAAAGTGCATTCTCTAAACTTTTGAATGGAATCCCTCCTTTCTTTAATGCAAGCGTAATTGATTAAAAATGTGAAAAAATCATGCATTATATGTAGAAGCTAATGGAGTTTCAATGACCACCGACGAATATATATATATATATACACACACCACACACACACACACACACTGTACTAATTTATTTTTGTTAGATTGCCTGCTAGTTTTTGTTACGGGTTCGAAAACTTCTGTGACAAAAATCATCAAAAATAATAAGTGAATTTTTTTGCACTTCGAAATGTAAACTTATCCTATTGTTTTCCGTTATGAATACCAAATTTCTTAACATCAACAAATTTTTGGCAACGAAATCAATAATTAATTATTAGAACTGGTCGTATCTCTTCAGTAATCAGCCTTACCTATTTAAGCTTCATTGGTAGGGAGCGGGTAGGGAGAGACGCGCGAAGGGTGAAGTGCAAGGGAAATAAATCTCGATATACCACATTGTGTATTCAACCACATTACCCATGATCTGACGAATTCATTTAGTTATTCAAAGCTACTTAGAAATCAGTTTCCGACTGAAAGTGGGTGGAGCACAACTTTATCAGCTGTTCACTCAGAAGTACCTAATTATTAACTGTGAATATAGAATATTAACCTTTCACTCACTGATAACTTTATAAAGTCATTAAATATTCAGTCATGTTGTATCGTGTCTATAATATTTTGACCACATCAATCATACATTGCTATTAATAGTAGTTTATAGGTAAGCATTATTGTAGCAGCTTCATAATTTCCATAATTTACAACAGTCTCCGATGGTATGTGCTGTGATTGTACTTAAATAATTTGTTACAAAACGTGGTAGGTAGTTTTTCTATACTATTTTGTTCGGATCAATGAAAGAAAGCCACCCCCAGCCTTCTTTAGTTTGCTTTATAAGGCTAACTAACGAAAATATCACGACCTAACCTAACCAATCGTTAGGTCAACTGTACGCCCTTGACGATTGGTTAGGTTAGGTCGTTATATTTTCATTAGTTAGCCTTATGAAGCTAACTAAAGAAGGCTGGGGGTGGCTTTCTTTCATTGATCCGTTTGTTCTTGAACATTATTAGAAGATGCTCATGTAACAGGTTTTGTGCCGTATTATTTTGTCTACATTTTTACCTTTGAGTCACCGATGATTATGCATAGCCGGTCTAAAAAAGAGATATTTTTGAGTAGATACAAAAATATGATATTTTGGTAGAACACTTTTATCATAAGTTAAGTTAATAAAAATTGATAAGAAACACTTTTTTTTGTCACCCAGTTTTATTCGTGACTGAAAGGGATAAAGAAAAACTCAAATATTATGGTAAACTTAGATTATTAAAATTGATTGTATATTCTATTGCATGCAGTGCACCAACTCTTCATAAATACTGTACCGTTGTTACGAATTTTACTGTACTTTTATATCTAATTCAAAATCTGGTATTTGATTTTAAGACAAAAATTATACTCAAATCTTAAATTCTTTTCTCAATAAGTCTAAACTCAAAATTAAAATTGCAAATTCAAATTCCTGGTGTTGAATGGTAAAGATGTAGTCAAGACCGAGACCAGTCTCGAGTCCTACATCACTGTTGGATACGTTAAGTTCCTGTAGTAAAATGGCTCGTAGCGAGTATGAATGTTTAAATTCAATGAAGGAGGGTGCCAGTCAAAAGATTACTTTTATTTGTTGAAATCCTTCATCGTACTGTAGCTAGATTAGTCCCAACTTTGAAAAGAAGAACTGTAACAGCAAGGATTCGAGTGTAATCTCATTACCGAAGTGAAAGACAGGCAGTAATGAATTGCTTTCAAGGTGAAATAACTGTTAAAACCAGCGAAATTTTATCTGGGCATTAGTTGGATGGGGACCGTCCTCTTCGTCCAGATTATGTAATGACCAGTGGTTCCAATCGCACATAAAGCTGTAGGTCCACTATGTCGTATTACTCGTACTCAATTCACATTAGGCTTCTTTAAACGAAAACTAAAACACTGAAACGAACAGTGTTTTTGGCGTGAGCGTCCACAGTCCACACTATATTTTGTCAAATTTCAGAAACAGTGAGTGTACAGTAGGGTGGATCGATTTTACATTTGTTTCGATTTCCATATTCTAATAGAGACAAAAACTTGCGCATGCATGAGAAAATAGCCTCTGCAAAATCTTAGCTTAATAGGTAATCATCTTCTGCCCCCGGCAGAGCGATGAAAATCATATTTTAGTAGTCAAAAACGTATTTTTAAACCCTAGCCTAGAGTCATAAAATTTTGCGTGTGTGTTATTTCATGCCTAAGCAACGATATAAATGCTATGGGAAATATATAAATGCATTATTTAAGACAAAGAGCCGATCTGAAAATATGTATATTATACATATTTTCAGATCGGCTCTTTGTCTTAAATAATACATTTATATATTTCCCATAGCATTTATATCGTTGCTCAGGCATGAAATAACACACACGCAAAATTTTATGACTCTAGGCTAGGGTTTAAAAATACGTTTTTGACTACTAAAATATGATTTTCATCGCTCTGCCGGGGGCAGAAGATGATTACCTATTAAGCTAAGATTTTGCAGAGGCTATTTTCTCATGCATGCGCAAGTTTTTGTCTCTATTAGAATATGGAAATCGAAAAAAATGTAAAATCGATCCACCCTTGTACAGTGACTACAGTCTCTTTAGTGCAATTTTAAAGTGAATTAAAACATTTTTGAGAAACTTTTATAATGGTACATCTGATACTTCATTTTAATTTCGATATTACTAATTTCTTGTATATGCCCTTTCAGACCCACTACTACGAGACAAATGTTTTGGAAAAACTGATATCTGAATTTGGTTTATTTTAAATAACTCGTGAAATATTTTTACATTATTTTTATTTTACTGAAAATCTTGAGAATAAAAACTGTTTCTCTTCGAGGAAAAAATTGTGTCCAATCAGAATGTAGTAAAACTCCTTCTGATCAAATATAACCAATCAGGTCTAAGAAATTAGGTTGCGTAGTTGTAGGCGTGGCTTTATGCTAAAAAATAATACCAAATGCTAACGGGATATGTAAAAGTTAATAATAGTGGACAATTGTGTTTTTTTATTTAAAAAAAATAAAATTATCAATAAATTCCAAATAGCCTTTTATGCCATGAGTTTTGTGATTTTGGTAAATAGAAATTGTAAATAAATCTATAATTAATAATTAAACTTGGGACTAGTTGGCGTAGAGTCATTAGGTTTTCATGGTTTCATCTCGCTTCAGTGTGGTGGATAAGGATATGTGTTCTTAATCGGAAGGCCTAGGCTAGTTACTTGTTATTATGGAAGGTGTTAATGTGTCGTTTGAAAATGTGACAAATTTTATGGATGTCATAAAATTATGTGGAAATAAAGAGAATTTATTGAATTATTAAAGATGAGTGTATTGAAAGATCGTATTCTGTGGCTTAATGACGAGAGAAAAGCAAATTACTCTAATGGAGTTTAACTTATGCAAATGTTGTTTTTGTAAATAAGCTTGTGATAAAAAATTTGAATAAATTAATATTCAAAGAAAATTATGCTTATTTGTGATGGCTGAGTTATCTTTCAAATTTAACCAGGAATTGAAATAGGTTTAAATGGTAAGTTATTTTACTAAATTTTACTAAACTTTAGATCTTTTGTAAAAATAGAAATAATTTATACCTAGGCTAAGTACATAAACTGGGCCTACTATGAAAATCTAACCAATAGATTAGTCAAAATATATTTTAGTTTAGGTTTTATATTTTATAGTTATTATAGAGTTAATTATAATTAGTTTATTAAACTATAATAATACGTGACCAGAGATCGTACACAAACCAATTTTTTTTTCAACTTTGGGCTGGTCTGGTTGGATATATTTTCCAGGCTGCTACAAGTAAAGTTAACCTACGCCTAGGTCTAGATCTGCCCTTTCTCAGTAGCTTCTTCGTCTGGTAAATGTTAAGTTTAGAGGCGTAAATTAAACTCGTAGAAGTTTGGGGGCGTAAATTATTTTGTCTATAACAGCTGTCTAATTGTTTTAAACCATTACTTTAGTCAACTGTCCGCCCTTAACCTAGCCAATCGTCAAGGGCGTACAGCTGACCCAAAGTAATGGTTTAAAACAATTAGACAGCTGTTATAGACGACACCAATATTTTACGCCCCTAAACTTTTTCGAGTGTAACTTACGCCTCTAAACTTAACATTTACCCGTTCTCTTAGAACAATAAAACAAAAGGACAGTATGCTTAAATGTACAGCAAGTTTGTAGTTATTGATAACACTGGGCAACACGTATTTTATTGAATGATATCTGACACTTGATTCTAGGTAATTTGGGTGCGCTGAATACGAATTTCAACTAGGTTTGGCTCTATCAGGTCCTGATTCTTGTGGACAGCCTATGTGCCATTTTCCAGATTTTTCAAATTAGGACTAAAAAATTAAGTCGTGTGTTAAATTTTTTTTTCAAGTTTCATGAATACAAGCAGTTCAAACTACAGTAAAATTACATTATAACGATAGAAATGACTTAAAATAAAAAAACAAACAGATATGAAGCTTTCACTGTGGCAAAAATTTTCTTTTGTAAGACTTTCTAGCGTATTTGCTTGTTGATGGCAGGTCTCTTTTCAAGCACCAGCAGTAATCAGCCATCATGTGGGAATCCCAGCGGCCTTGGTACCGTTCCTCCATAATTTTGATATCTTGGTGGAATCTCTCCCTTGTTCGTCACTTACATCACCTAAATTACTTGGAAATTGGTCAAGATGGCTATTCAAAAAATGCATTTTTATGCTCATATTGCAACCTAACTCTTTGTAGTCCCTTAAAAGTTTTTTTACGATTTCTTCGTAGTTATCTGCCCTATAATTGCCTAAAAAGTTTTCTATCAAGTCCACGAATGAGACCAGCCATTTTTTTCGCGTTCATTCATGACATTAGGAAAATTGCTGTCTTTAATCATTGTTCTTATTTGTGGACCGTCGAAAATTCCCGCCTTGATTTTTTCATAACTTAAACTTGGAAATTTTGAAGTTATGTATTTGAAACACTCGCCGTTCGTATCTAAAGCTTTTACATATTGTTTAATGAAGCCTAGTTTTATATGCAGAGGAGGAAATATGATTTTATCTTTGCTCACTAAAGGTGGATTAATTACGTTTTTTTCTCCGACAGTAAGTGATGTTCGTGCTGGCCAGATTTGTTTGAAATAATGTTCTTCCTTGGCTCTGCTGTCCCATAAGCAAAGGAAGCAGGGATATTTAGTATACCCTCCTTGTTGTCCTAGCAGAAAATTAACCATTTTTAAGTCAACACATATGATTCACTCGTGCTCCCTATATTTGATAAGATTTAAAACCTTTTCTATATGTTCATACTTTTCTTTTAATTTTGTTGAGTGCCCAATCGGTATCGAGCCGTATAGATTGCCATTATGCAACAACACACACTTAAGACTTCTTTTCGAACTGTCTAAAAACAAGCGCCAATCATTTGCATCGTAAGACTCAACCCCCATCTTCTTTAACAAACCAACTATGTCGCAGCAATATACTAAACTATCCTCTGTTCTAAAATATTTAACAAGTTCTTCTTCTCTTTTTCTGTAAAATGAAATGTATGTGTTTGAAGTAAGCAAGTTTTTCTCTTTAAGTCTTGAAGCTAAAATTTCCGCAGCCTTTTTTGGCAAATTTAGATCCCTTACAAGATCATTCAACTCGGCCTGGTTAAACTTTTGCGGATCGTTTTGACTTTCAAATACGCTGGGGTCAAAATCGGTGTCTGACTCCTCAAAGTGCATAACAATATTTTCAGGAACATCTTCAACTAATTCTTGAGATTCTTATAAACATTTTCTGTAAATTTTTGTTTATGTACCTAAGTTACAATTACATTTAGGTAAGTTACAGTATACTAGTGATTAAATTACGTAGTTTTATGAAATCATAAACTTACCATCGGAACTCCAAAAGGTATTTTTGAATCCGAACCCTTCGTCCAATGTCGCAGTCTTTCAATGCATATAGTGCAGGCTTTATGTGGAGCCCACGATTTATCTTGGTCCCCCAGTTTTATGCCAAAATAAGCTAAGTAGCTCTTTTTACTCTTTTTACGAAGTCAGTTATATTTGCTCGTTGATGTGGAAGTGTAAAATTTCCACATATATAACAGAAGGAATCAGGGTTGTTTTTGCATTTGAACTTTCTAGTGCTTGATGACATATTGCTTGATTGTTCTGCCAATTTGTAAAGGTATTTAAAGCCCTTAATTCATATAAATTTAAGAAAATCTGAAATATAAACACAAAAATTAGTTTAAATAGGTACTTATGAAATAGGTACTTACAATCTATGAAATTAAACTAGAAACACGGATGAGTAGGTACAATATAAATTACGTCTAATTAAATCAACTATATTAAATCACGATGACAAAATTACTCACTAAATCATATGCCAATTCAAAATTATGTTAATGCCCAAACTTAATTAACTAACTCGACTGACTGACTGACTGACTGACTGACTGACTGACTGATTGAATTGACTGATTAACTCTGGAAACGAGTCGCTTTTATATATTTTAGTTGTCCCTCTAGAATACTCTACAGAGAACAGGAACGCTCGAGAAAATTTTAGAATTCTATGATATTTTTAGCTTAATTTACTAATATTAAAATGGGTTAAAAATGACAAAATTAAAAATATTTTTAGGGTGTTACATATAAAAATATACATAATACAACAATACCATAACAATAGGTACAAATACCTAGATAAAAACCTAGTTGCATAATGTGTAACTGCAAAAAGACCGAGTATTGAGAAAAAACCTTTTTATGAATACGACGAAAGAGGAGGGGTGTTGAGCAAAATCAGGACCTGATAGAGCAAAATCGAGTAAAAATTCGTGCTCAGCGCACCCAAATTACCTAGAACTAACTGTCAAATCTAATTCAATAGACAAAAATTTGAAATTTGTTCCCCAGTGTAATCGATGTCCAAATGGAAGAAAAATTACTAAAATAGCATGCATTTTATTGAACATACGCTACATAGTTTCCGAAACAGTTAATGGTTACGACTTACGAGTATTGAATAATCTCTAGGAGCGCTCCATTTTTCAATATTAAACATACTCATAAAACATACTACTTGAAAGCTCACATTTTTCTAAGTTTCAAAATCTAGTAATCCAAAAGTATCAATAGCAAATAAAAAGTAACGATTTAATTGTTTGACGCGTGACGTCATTAACTACATTATAAAAGTTGGCTAAGTTATAAATCTTGTGTGTTGTAAGATGGTATTTTTGGTAATTACGTTAACCTAACCTAACATGAATGTCATTACATTATCATTTGTATAATTTAGGTCTCGGGGGTACGGGGGCGGAGCCCACGTAAAGATCACGCATCACAAATTGATCGGTATAGGGTTTTATATTTAAACAGTTACTTTTTATTTGCTATTGATTCTTTTGGATTATTACGTTTTTACTCAAAAAAATGTGAGCTTTCAAATGGTATATGTTTTATGAGTATGTTTAATATTGAAAAATGGAGCGCTCCTAGAGATTTACCAAAGTATTTCCTTGGAAACCGTTTTGGAAATGATTCTTTAATGGTTTCAATTACCAAACTGTCCGCACTAGAGGCAGTTTCGTAAACTATCGCGTAGTTTCCGTTTGTTTTCCTAAAATTACCTTGTGTGAATCGGGTATTGGATGTTGCAAAAGAAGTTAAAAAACTGCATCAAACACAAACACGCAGTGTACAGAGTCCCACGAGAGAACGGCTTTCCTCTCATTTCAACCACTGCCCCGCCCGTGACCTAAATCTGGTATTGAAGGAAATGCGCTCTAAAATCCCTCAGGATTTTATTTCTTTGTTCTATTATCCAAAAGGACCAATTTATCGCATTTAGTGTTATTAAACATTCTAAAACCAGCTGAGACGGTTAAATTTTCAATCACGTAATATAAACATTTAGACAAGGTTAAATTTTCAATCACGTAATATAAACATTTAGACAAGGTTAAATTTTCAATCACGTAATATAAACATTTAGACAAGGTTAAATTTTCAATCACGTAATATAAACATTTAGACAATGTTAAATTTTCACTCGCGTAATATAAACATTTAGACAAGGTTAAATTTTCAATCACGTAATATAAACATTTAGGCAAGGTTAAATTTTCAATCACGTAATATAAACATTTAGGCAAGGTTAAATTTTCAATCACGTAATATAAACATTTAGGCAAGGTTAAATTTTCAATCACGTAATATAAACATTTAGGCAAGGTTAAATTTTCAATCACGTAATATAAACATTTAGGCAAGGTTAAATTTTCAATCACGTAATATAAACATTTAGGCAAGGTTAAATTTTCAATCACGTAATATAAACATTTAGGCAAGGTTAAATTTTCAATCACGTAATATAAACATTTAGGCAAGGTTAAATTTTCAATCACGTAATATAAACATTTAGGCAAGGTTAAATTTTCAATCACGTAATATAAACATTTAGGCAAGGTTAAATTTTCAATCACGTAATATAAACATTTAGTCAAGGTTAAATTTTCAATCACGTAATATAAACATTTAGTCAAGGTTAATTTTCAATCACGTAATATAAACATTTAGTCAAGGTTAAATTTTCAATCACGTAATATAAACATTTAGGCAAGGTTAAATTTTCAATCACGTAATATAAACATTTAGGCAAGGTTAAATTTTCAATCACGTAATATAAACATTTAGGCAAGGTTAAATTTTCAATCACGTAGTCTAAACATTTAGGCAAGGTTAAATTTTCAATCACGTAGTCTAAACATTTAGGCAAGGTTAAATTTTCAATCACGTAGTCTAAACATTTAGGCAAGGTTAAATTTTCAATCACGTAGTCTAAACATTTAGGCAAGGTTAAATTTTCAATCACGTAGTCTAAACATTTAGGCAAGGTTAAATTTTCAATCACGTAGTCTAAACATTTAGGCAAGGTTAAATTTTCAATCACGTAGTCTAAACATTTAGGCAAGGTTAAATTTTCAATCACGTAGTCTAAACATTTAGGCAAGGTTAAATTTTCAATCACGTAGTCTAAACATTTAGGCAAGGTTAAATTTTCAATCACGTAGTCTAAACATTTAGGCAAGGTTAAATTTTCAATCACGTAGTCTAAACATTTAGGCAAGGTTAAATTTTCAATCACGTAGTCTAAACATTTAGGCAAGGTTAAATTTTCAATCACGTAGTCTAAACATTTAGGCAAGGTTAAATTTTCAATCACGTAGTCTAAACATTTAGGCAAGGTTAAATTTTCAATCACGTAGTCTAAACATTTAGGCAAGGTTAAATTTTCAATCACGTAGTCTAAACATTTAGGCAAGGTTAAATTTTCAATCACGTAGTCTAAACATTTAGGCAAGGTTAAATTTTCAATCACGTAGTCTAAACATTTAGGCAAGGTTAAATTTTCAATCACGTAGTCTAAACATTTAGGCAAGGTTAAATTTTCAATCACGTAGTCTAAACATTTAGGCAAGGTTAAATTTTCAATCACGTAGTCTAAACATTTAGGCAAGGTTAAATTTTCAATCACGTAGTCTAAACATTTAGGCAAGGTTAAATTTTCAATCACGTAGTCTAAACATTTAGGCAAGGTTAAATTTTCAATCACGTAGTCTAAACATTTAGGCAAGGTTAAATTTTCAATCACGTAGTCTAAACATTTAGGCAAGGTTAAATTTTCAATCACGTAGTCTAAACATTTAGGCAAGGTTAAATTTTCAATCACGTAGTCTAAACATTTAGGCAAGGTTAAATTTTCAATCACGTAGTCTAAACATTTAGGCAAGGTTAAATTTTCAATCACGTAGTCTAAACATTTAGGCAAGGTTAAATTTTCAATCACGTAGTCTAAACATTTAGGCAAGGTTAAATTTTCAATCACGTAGTCTAAACATTTAGGCAAGGTTAAATTTTCAATCACGTAGTCTAAACATTTAGGCAAGGTTAAATTTTCAATCACGTAGTCTAAACATTTAGGCAAGGTTAAATTTTCAATCACGTAGTCTAAACATTTAGGCAAGGTTAAATTTTCAATCACGTAGTCTAAACATTTAGGCAAGGTTAAATTTTCAATCACGTAGTCTAAACATTTAGGCAAGGTTAAATTTTCAATCACGTAGTCTAAACATTTAGGCAAGGTTAAATTTTCAATCACGTAGT
Source organism: Bathynomus jamesi (assembly GCA_023014485.1). Classification (NCBI taxonomy): domain Eukaryota; kingdom Metazoa; phylum Arthropoda; class Malacostraca; order Isopoda; family Cirolanidae; genus Bathynomus; species Bathynomus jamesi. Next base: position 570,080 of record JAJOZX010000089.1, on the reverse strand, counting down.
CTAAACATTTAGGCAAGGTTAAATTTTCAATCACGTAGTCTAAACATTTAGGCAAGGTTAAATTTTCAATCACGTAGTCTAAACATTTAGGCAAGGTTAAATTTTCAATCACGTAGTCTAAACATTTAGGCAAGGTTAAATTTTCAATCACGTAGTCTAAACATTTAGGCAAGGTTAAATTTTCAATCACGTAGTCTAAACATTTAGGCAAGGTTAAATTTTCAATCACGTAGTCTAAACATTTAGGCAAGGTTAAATTTTCAATCACGTAGTCTAAACATTTAGGCAAGGTTAAATTTTCAATCACGTAGTCTAAACATTTAGGCAAGGTTAAATTTTCAATCACGTAGTCTAAACATTTAGGCAAGGTTAAATTTTCAATCACGTAGTCTAAACATTTAGGCAAGGTTAAATTTTCAATCACGTAGTCTAAACATTTAGGCAAGGTTAAATTTTCAATCACGTAGTCTAAACATTTAGGCAAGGTTAAATTTTCAATCACGTAGTCTAAACATTTAGGCAAGGTTAAATTTTCAATCACGTAGTCTAAACATTTAGGCAAGGTTAAATTTTCAATCACGTAGTCTAAACATTTAGGCAAGGTTAAATTTTCAATCACGTAGTCTAAACATTTAGGCAAGGTTAAATTTTCAATCACGTAGTCTAAACATTTAGGCAAGGTTAAATTTTCAATCACGTAGTCTAAACATTTATAAACATTATTGAGGAAAAAAAATGTCCTGAAATAATATGAGAATTATTTCGGAGTTTACTGGTATTAATTTTGTAGAACTTTATTTCGAAGGACAACTTATTTAACTTATTTTCGGACAAATAACATTTGTTTCCCTCTTGCCTAAGTAACGCTTGTTCGATCACGGTAGCCTACTGAAATGACAAATTGGGCGAGGTTGAATGAGGCAAGTTATATTAAATTCCTTAAATTAGTTGTCTGGCGTTAATGAGTGTATCTAATAGTGATGTAGCGGATGTCATTTTTTTCACATCCGCGGATGAGGATGTTTGATTTCAACATCCGCGGATGCGGATGTCTACATTTTCGTTATTTTTTAGGATATATTCGAGATTTGTTGTGTTTAACGTATATAATAAGTTATTATATAGAGAGAGCTGTAGCTATAATGTAGTATAATTGATTAATTGTACAATAATTGCTGTACTTTTCTCTGACCATATAAAATAATATCAAGCATCTAACTAATATAGAAATCAATTAGTGAATTCATCTGCAAATAAATTCGTTATATTTTGTTGAGTTTCAGCCACAATTAGAAACCATAATTGTGTTACCAGGATGCGGGACGTCAACCCAACTCAATTGCACCCCACCGACCTCTTTCCCCAACCTCCACCCTTATAGAAAGAGATCTTTAATTAGCTTGATAACTATTTATATTAAGTTTAAAGTTTTATTAGGCATATTTATAAATGAGTAATTAAAATAAAGTAAACTAAGATGTTCATCGTTTAATGTTCAAAGTTAATTATAGGAAGGTTATGCTTAAGGAACATTAATTTTTCTGCCTTTTCTGCTGCCAGTCTGTTTCTCTTTTCATCATATATTAATCCAGCACTGCTAAATAATCTCTCGCTTGGTACGTTTGTTGGAGGACAGGCTAAATGTTTCCTTGCAAGTTTACTCAATGGATAGATATTCTGCGTATTTTTCCACCAACTAATAGGATTGTCACATGCAGCCAGGCGTTTTCTTGGTGATAGCTCTCGATCATTTTTACTACATCTTTTGACATCGCGTAGGTCTCGTCTCTGCTGCTGCTGACTCAAAAAACTGAGAGACAGATTCTGTGATAGATTTGCTTGTTGAAGGTGTTGGTTCTGTCACTGAAACTTTTATTCTTTTGGTGGGTGGCGAAGCGACAGATTCAAGAGATTGAAGCTCTTCAACTGCTTTGCCAAGTGATGATTTAACTCGTTCTAATGTACTAGGTGAAAATAACTTAGCTTTGTAACGTGGATCTAAGTAGGTTGCAAGAGAGTAACTTCATACAAGAACAGCCTCTCGTCTTGTCGCTTGCATCACTTTTGCGCACAATGAACTAGTTCTATTAATATAGTAGAATTTGATAATTTCCGCTTATTAATGACGTTTTATCTCAACGGTCCACATCCGCAGTCCAAAGTGCGGATGCGGACGCGGATGCGAGAAAATGTGCGGATGTTATGCGGATGTGACCTACATCACTAGTATCTAATAATTCAAGAGTTAATTCAACAGCAATATTAAGTGTCCGCGATGTAGATAGGCCACTAATAATAATGTAATTGGGCAAGTTAATCATGAAATTAGTTCCTAGCCCCCATAAACAGTATTACAAACTAAACTAAGATGCAATGAATACTGATTACAGAGTGAAATTGAAATCGGTGTTATCAGCTTTGCTAAAGATAGGCTACAGTGTGAGACAACCTTATTACGATGGAAGCAACCTAGGAATTTTTTTTTTCCTCGCCCTAAATTTCCTCCAAACTTTGGCTTATTTTTGTAAAAAATAGAGCATTCAAAAAACAGCTAATTGTGGTGACGTCAGCTCGATTTTG